>JALBCR010004256.1:0-236610 GCA_030710515.1 Abscondita cerata
GGAAGTTTGCGTCACCCTGTATACTATTAAAAGATATCCCAACAAATTATATATTTGAAAGTCACAAAAACGTACATCTTTGATTTGAACAAACATCGCAAGGAACAGTGGCGACACTCTAGTTAGAGACAAAGGAAAACACTCGAACAGGATTGATTCTCACGTGTTTTATAGTAGGTTATCAAGGTTATTAGAGTTTTGTGTGCTATATTCATTGGATTTGTGCATGAATCCATTTGAGACTCAATTGCATATCCAGTATTGCAGAAATTGAAGAAAGGACACGTTTTCTTCATAATAGGTTTTACACTGCGACACAGAGCAATAGGAATTACACTTATTCCTTCTTTTCGTGTTTTTTAAACTCATTGCACCATTGTAATTGCATTAAAACATCCAGAAACCAATATCGATAGGTATGAACATACACTATCCACACTGCACATATCGGTGTTTTATCCTGTTCCAGCAAATCACATTTGTTTACGAAAAGCGCCCCTACTTTTTCGAATGTAGTTATTTTCATTTCCCGGGTTTTTATCGAGGGGTTAAACTACACATACAACAACTTTTATTTTCTAAGATATATGTTTAGAAGTGTGGAGTTCTATGATTACTTGTGTAGAGTAAAAATTCCCAATATTTGTAAACAATTTTTAAAATACAAACCGATACTTCTTCTCCTGTTAACAATTCTTCAATAACGACATTATCGCCAGCAGTTCCAAACTTTCTCTCGATCAAGATAACATCAACGGCCTCACAAGCTTCATCTTTATTCGAAGCAACTACAACTCCCTTCCCGGCAGCTAAACCAGAAGCTTTCACCACCAAAGCCGGAAAATCGGCACTACAAAAAAAGGATATTAAAAAACTGTCATTTTTAGAGACAATTTCGTACTTATGAATAAAATTCTTTGCATCTTTCGCACTTGTAAAAGACTTCCACCTAGCTGTCGGTATTTTATGTCTATCCATAAAACCTTTAGCCCATGCTTTATCAGATTCAATTTGTGCGGCATTACGTTCAGGTCCAAAAGTGGGTATATCGTGAGATTTTAAAACGTCAGCGATACCTTTTTGCTTAAGGGATCTTCCGGTCCAACCACCACCACAAAGTTAATTTCATTCGATTCGCACCATTTGGCCACATCCTAAAACATTTTGGGTACACTGATCAATTGTTTTAATCGTTGATTCAAAAAACCGTTAGATATTTCGGATTACCCTGAATTTCTAACCTAAAATAATTACCTCGTGATTGTTAATGTTAATGTCGACACACGCAACTTTTTGTAATTGTTGAATTCCGTAACTACCAGGTGCTACGTATATGATTTGTACACACGGACTCTGTGATAGTTTCCAAGATATTGAATGTTCACGCCCGCCACTACCAATTACCAAGACTTTTACAGACATTTTCGAAATTTTGAATTGTTCTCTATTAAACTGTACCTTGAAGCTTACGTAGACAAGCGCAAGAAAATGGTCAACAATTAAGTCTTTGTTAAAAAACATATTGCTTCATTGATAAGGCACTATGGGTCACCGAGATAAATACGTAATCTAATTATTCCTCGTTGTTTACGTATATTTCTTGCCGCTTCTTGCATTTTTATTTCAATTTTTCGACATGAAAACGTCATAAATGGGCAGGTCTTAAGTGTGATTGAACCAATTATCAATTGTTTTTTTTAATTAACTGAATCGTATTTTCAAAGTATCCCAAAATAAATTTTAATTTTTTATTGTCAAACACACGTTTTTGTTCCCGTTTAGGCATTGTTTATCATCGTGTTTGCACAATGGGTTGCCTAACCAAAATGCAATTTTGTTACAAAGACTACGTTCGTTTTTTTAATTTTTGACTTTCGATGGATTTTAAATTTCAAATTGGCTTGCAACTCCCATTCGATTGATATATTACACGACTGTGTACATGGAATAGTTTTTGAGATATTCACGAATATATGTTTGACCATTGACCTCAAACATGACCTTACTTAATCAAATTTTGAAATTTTTTCAAATTTAATTCTAACTACAATGTAATTTTGTTTTTAAAATCCGTCGAAAGCCAAAAATTTATAAAAAACGAGCGTAGTTCTTCCGCTGCAAATTTATATTGAGAGCAACAGAATCCGAAAAGGCAAACGAAACAATAATACTGACTAACGTTTGGAATATCATCAGTTCAGTTAATTAATTTTCAGGCCTCCGTCCAGAAACACTAACTTTACAATCGTCAAAATCGGCCGGAAAATAGTTGATTACCGGCCTAGGCCGGTAAAAATTTACTAATGTTTGGTAACACGAGAGGGCAGGTCGATTGCGTCGCGTATGACATATGACAATTGATATGTTAGTTATAATTTAGTTTTAGGCATTTATTTGTGTGAGACACAGTAGAATTATTATCAGGAGATAATTTATTAGGTACTTCATTTTATAAGTTTTGAAAATGTCAACAAAATCGATTCGTTATAAAGTTACGAACCATATTGCGTGCCACATCTTTAATTTTGTACTGATGTATTATCTTTAATTTTTATTTATAAGAATAAAAACCAACAATACGAGGATGTATTGATATCTAGTTAGCCTAGACCAGTTCCTTGCATAAACAAAATATTGCGTTACCATAGCAACGAACAATAACTTATTAGAAGTGTCAGTGTAAAGTTTGACGTTAAAAAGTAAACCAGAGTCACGCAATAAATTAAATGAAAAAAGATGTCCACCGAAATTGTGAAAATCGAAAAATTGGAGTATCGAGCCATCATCAAGTACCTGTATTTAAAAGGGTTAAGAGGTAAGCAGATTTACGAAGATATGCTTAATACCCTTGGTGATCAATGTCCTTCGTATGCGACCGTCAAAATTGGAATGCAAGCTTCAAAAGAGTAAATTTTCCATTGAAGATGATGACCGATCGGGAAGGCCAGTTTCTGTGTCAGTCCCCGAAAATATCGATGCAGTTCATGACATGATTTTATCAGACCGTCGAATTGGGCTAAAACGGATATCTGAAGCACTGAATATTTCATACGAACGCGTTCATCATATGGTTTACGTCAATTTGGACATGAGAAAAATTGCTGCAAAATGGATCCCCAAATGTTTGAATGTTGACCAAAAGCGTGCAAGGGTAGAAGCATCGCGTTCGATCTGTGCTCGATTTGGAAAACGATGTAGACTTCTTAAACCGAATTGTTACTATGGATGAGACTTGGGTACATTTCTACGATCCAGAAACAAAGCAACAATCGATGGAATGGCGACACTCTGGTTCTCCAAGACCTAGAAGTTTCGTGTCCAAAATCTGCTGGAAAAGTTCTTGCTTCAGTTTTTGGGATTGCCATGGAGTAATCATGATTGATTTTTGGATAAGGGTAGAACAATAACTGGAGATTACTATTCGACATTACTGACCACTCTACGGGAAAATATTAAAGAGAAAAGACGCGGAAAGCTATCCAAAGGTGTTTTGTTTTTGCAGGACAACGCCCCTGCACACAAATCTCATGTTGCCATGCAAAAATTCGTGATTTAGGGTTTGAATTACTAGAACACCCCCTTATTCACCCGATTTGGCTCCGTCCGACTATCACCTCTTTCCTCAACTGAAAAAAGTTTAAAAGGTCGTACATTTTCTTCCAACAAGGAGGTAATAGAAGCTGTGAAGGTCTGGTTTGCAGAGCAAGAAGAAACATATTTTTTTAAAGGTCTAGAGACGTTGCAGGTTTGCTGTAATAAATGTATCCAATTAAGAGGAGAATATGTTGAGTAATAAAATATTTTGACATTGAAATTTTGTTTGGTTCTATAGTAGGCTAAGAATTTTTCAATATATCCTCGTAACTACTACATTTTTGAATTTAATTATTAGAAAACACATTCGACTGATACCAACAAAAAAAAATTTTTTAGTGTCAAAATTTTATTTGTCGACGTAAAAAATTTTGTGTGACACACATCTAGAAACTGTTTTGCGAGGCTTCGCCTCGGCCCCACAACATTGTGCTCACACTCGTAAAAAGGTAGTTTCTGGCCTAGTGACACAAATAACTATTTCGTAGGTAATACCAACCTGTTATTTTCATTTAACAACATCAAATGACATGTAAAGTCACTTATAACAGATTTTTTAACGGCCGGTGGCCGTCAAGTGGCCGTTTAAAAATCAATTTTCTAAATACATAATAATAAATTAACGAAAAATTCCATGACAACACAAATAAAGTGTATGATGTTGCGATTTTTTTATCGAGTTATGCGAGACCCGAGTTTGTTCCGTTTTTCTTCTCAAGAAAGTTATTTTCCGATGGGATTAAGAAAAATATTGAACGACACACGGCCAGTACGCAAAACAAAGGCTCAGTTGATTTATAAAATCTCGGCTTCGCTTCCACTGTCTCGATTTGACAAACATTTAATCTCGCCCACCGGCGACGACTTTTGAAAAACAGTGTGGGGGCGGCAGCCGGTAAATGGGAATCAAACGACTAAAAACTGTGACATAAATGTTTTGTAAATTATCGAAGGCTCGATGTTCACTTTAACAATAAATGGTAATATATGCAAAGGGGACCCACCTCCGATCCTTCTAAATAGGTGCGTTGGACGCGGCTTCCGATGCGGAACAACTTTTCCCTCTGACATAATTGGGGGTCACGTCTGTAAAAAAAGATATTCACCATTAAAGATGTGTTGTGTATATTTACCCCCGATCGCACCTCCCAACCAACACCGTTTACCTCAAACCACATGCAAACATGTAATTTTTAAGAAGAAAATTGTAATAACTGTAACCTACCAACCAACACCGTTCACCCCCGTTCATACAGCAAAAGGGACCCACCTCCGATGACCTTAAATTATTCACATATATATTGTCAAGGACGAGACTTGTAGGTAATTTTACTCGGGGGTCATTGTTTGTTAAAAAAGTTATTAACGAATAAAGTTAATGTATTAGTTAAAAGGTCTACTACGCTCTCTAAACGTAGAATATAAATGAAGTAAGAATAACAGCAATAACCCAAACGTCTCTCTAAACAAGTGTTGAGATAGAGTAAGTGTTCTCATAATAGAAGACGTCTCGAATGTACACGGTGTGGTACAATTGAGATTCCATTGTACGGCTGTTATCACCACCTTCATTTGTTAATAACTTTTAAGAAACAATGACCCCGAGTAAAATTATTGCAAGTTACTCGGGAGGGTGTCCTTGACAATATGTCAAGACGTCGAATGTACAAAGTGTCATGCTATTCAAATTACAATATTTATCACATCTTTAATGGTGAATATCTTTTTTTACCGACGTGACCCCAGTTATGTCAGAGGAAAAGTTGCGCATGGAAGCCGCGTCCAACGCACCTATTTAGAAGGCGATCGGAGGTGGGTCCCCTTTGCTGTATATTTACTTAATAAATTCTTACTTTAGTAGAAATAGGCGTCTAAAAAAAAATCAATAACTAATTTTTTTAATCCTATTTAACTCAACATTAAAAGTGAAATACCAACCAAACATATTTAAAAATTACAAAAACATTTAAAACCAGTTGGGAATGCGCAAGCTTGCATTGCCGGGATGAACAAAGAACTGCTTATTTTTAGCTTAAAATTTTTCGAAAATTTGACTGTACTTGTAAAATTTTTTTAAAATTTTTTCGGGAGCCGATTTGACCACTTTGCCGATGAGATAGGACAAAAATGATCGCAGCTAAAATGTCTTAGATTTGATGTTCTATAGGAACTGAAAGAAAAGTTTCAAAAATGTCAACAGGAAAAAGCTACGGACATCCAGACAGACAGACTTTGTGAATTCATAAGATGAACTTTTGTTCATCGAAAACTACATATTAAACTACCAAGGCAAATGTATTTTTTCTGGTCTTTAATTGTAACTATCAATGCACAATTGAACAAGAAGTCACAACGATGCAAATGCAACTAAAGGAAATAGGAACTTGTGTCAATTCAAAACCGAACACAATTCGCCTTGTCCCAAGAATTCTGCAAAGATTCAAAATTTTATCTCGAACATCTCAGGTTAACTCGCGGAAATCTATCTATTCAATGTATATCAGGTGACGTCAGCCCATCAGCACTTGCACTTATTGTTTTCGATGTATTATTTGAAAGTGCTGAAAACAAAACATGCACACAAAGAGCGCACCAAAAGACAATGTGATTATTAATTCCCAAAAAAAGCAATAATAAAATCATAAAAAAGAAATGAAAGATTTTTTGGGGGCTTTGCCCCTATTATTGGAAAGGGCAACCCCCCCATTGCCCTTTGTATTCGACGCCGGTAATTTCGCCTGTTATTTGCTACATTTACATATCGGTCTAAGCTTAACGTAACTATTGTTAAAACTGAGGCTAATTTAACATCAGTAATTATTTTTGTGCAATAACTTGAAACTCATTTTATATTTAAAATACATTCCCCAAGTAACACCATTGTGACAATAAATACAGTACTTGACGTAAACGTGACGAATTCTTTGCAATTTATCGTTTTTATACGATTCTTATGTCACGAAACCGTTTGTTCTACTCTTTATCGTTAATTTTTTACACGTATACTGTAACGATAAATTCGTGTAAAAATCGTGAACGCCTGACCCATTACTGACTAACTACTTATATCGTATCGGTGCGATAAAATAGTGGCTTGATCACTACTATTATTGCTATTATATTTTAAGCTTTGGCGAAATTTCAGTAGTTGTTTCGAGGTTATCGCATTTTGTGTCGAATTTCTGCTATAATGAATTGTGATCCATAAGTGTGTCTCAAAACCTTTAAACATCCTAAATCAAATTATTGGTTTTGACCTAGTTTATATTTTAGTTTAGTATTATAGGTACTTAATATACTTATAGTAAAGAGTATATACTTATATCAATGTTATTGTAGCATATGTCAAAATACACATTTTTATTAATTATTTTATCAATAGTTTATACTTTAGACGACCAAAAAGCAATATAATTCCCTTACAAAATGCAGGATTGGATAAAATGTACAGTACTAATAATGAATATTAATGAAAGTGATTGTAGACCATTTAACAACTTCTACAATGGTTTGAAGATAGACGACTTGTTTCGGCGCTAATTATCAGTATTTCAATTAAATACACTTTTTAAAAAGTACACTGTAATTTAAAAAAAAATACAACTGGCAAACGTCTTTTATATGTACGGACATCGATTTCGCACATTTTATGGAAAAGTTGTAAAATACCGATAATCTCCTGTAGGTACTATACGGGAATACCAAAGTAGTATCCGTTAGTTTTATAATTTTGCACTCAGCGTGCTTTATTTTCGTTGCAGTTATCGAAGAAGCGACCTCGTTTTCTGATAAGAGTCTTCTGATTTTCAATATTATAATAAACGCTATTCCAATTCTCGCTTGAATACTGCGGCGTTTTATAAATCAATCACATTAATAAATTACAGTGTCGGATTCATAATTTGCTTCTTGTCTATTACGGTGTGTTTTCTGTTTTTAACACGCGACCAATCTATTTTAACATAATTAAAGTCCTTGACGCCTACTTTTATTTTTTGTTTTGATAATTTCTTCATTACGTAAATATTTATCTTGTTACCTGGACGCCACCTTCCGTAAAAATTTTCTTCATATGAGCCTCCAGCGAAAAATGAATGGGTGTACAGTATCGACAATATAATTTTTTGTAATACCTGTGCATAACACTGTTTTAGCCATTTAGAAAGGAGGTATTAAATTGCTATTTAAGAATGTTATTATATTTAATTCTACCTTGCGTTGATTATGAAATTTATTTTAGATAAACCAAGGCGGTTATCAACAAGAATAACAAAAAATACTACATATCTCACGTCGCGTCCTCCAAACCGTCCCTATAACGACTCGCCCAGCTGAATAGTAAAAACTAGTGAACTCGTCGCTAAGATTTGGATTAGAAAGCTTAGTTCCACACATTTCTAAGCCAAATATACTATAAAGAGAGGTAAGTTCTTCTGAATATCTTTTAACAGACCAGAGATATCCCTATGAAAACGCTTCCTCCTATGCTATCCCGTGTTTGTTCGTGTCTGACGTTTTGAACCTCCAAAGCATGACCAAGTTCACGGAGCAGATTTCATACATCAAGTGTACCGCACGTGGGAGTTGTGGTCTAGCGTTTGGTACCTCCAGCACGCCACCCAAAATCACTCCAAAACGATAAACCGCGTTTTGTACCTTAATTTGGACAACCCCCCTCCTAAAATTATCGCAAATACCCGTCAACTAAGTGGCATGGTTTGAGTTCGAAGGACTTGAACGATTCCTAAGCATTTGTTACGTTTATGACTTATCACAGCAGCCATTGGATTCTTATAATAAACCAGTTTTCTACTTTCAGTTTGTCGTTAAGCTATAGATCATTGAGGTTTATTTGTTTATTTTCTGTCACTTCCCTTTTCATTCGTATCAAAAAGGTGCTTGCATGGTGCTTAGTGGCTTTAGCATACGAAATTTATATCACATGTCATCGGCACATCCGCGATACTGGCGTTGAAGCGTGGATGCATATTTACAGTACTTCGAATACAAAGAATTGTAGTGTACGATGTTCTAAATAAATTAAATTAATAAATATGAATTATATTCCTGATTTTAAACTACTTTTGGAATTACCCGGCTGTTGCCAGTAATTTACCGAGATCGAAAATGCCGACAAAGAATTACCATTCTGGTTGTTAAGTTTTCTATGCCGTAAGATAGTAAACTCATTCATCGTATTCGTGTGGTCGCATTTTCGCACTACAGATTACGTACTCCGCCAAGTGATATCGATCCACGTACCTCCGAAACAGTCGCTGATTGTTTTGAAGTGCACAACTTTAACTTCTAATGCTGTTCTTGTCCAAAAAGTAAAAAAAGGATGGTTTCACCTGTAATTATTCGGAAAGCGGTTGCCAAATCTCAATTTTTTTTTATTATAGTACCCAACTTAATACAAATTTTGTTTCGTTGATATATTCAAGCGTGAATTGTTTTATTGGGAATAATCAGCGAAGCGGCCGACCTCTGGTGGCGATAACTGTAATTAAATATCTCGTGTAATTCTAAACTTATATTTCGTACAAAATTCAATGGGCTGTCAAAAGATTTTATTTGTCAAAAGTGACGTATGCTCCACAGATAGAGTAGTAAAAATGTCATTTTGGAGCGCCATCTATTAGGCATGATTATTCCGAATTGTAGAACCACTAGAACATCATTTTTACTGTGATACCAAGTATTCAATACAAAATTATTTTAAAAAAGTGCAATTGTAATTAAAATAAGTATGAAAAATTTTCTTCATTCTTTTCCAACCACAACCCAAAAAGGTCGCTTTACACACTATAGGTACTGGTATTTGATATTCGGTGCTCCACACTTAATGATGAACACTACATAATTCGAAATATCAGGAAAACATACCTTAAATTTTTTATTTAAATACCTTAATGCATCTATATTACTAATGCTTTAAGAAAAACAACTTAAGTACATACAGAAACTCATTCGCGTTAATAATCAGATGCTCAACAAAACAATCTATTCTATTCGGCAAATATTTACAACATATACCAAAACTTAATCGAAAAATATCATTTCATAACAGAACAATATAAACAAAATTATGACTTAATTGTATATTACACTTACTAACGTACAAAAAATAAATACATGCGGACTCATTTGTGCTTTTGTAAAATGTGTTAATTTATGATAAAAGCCAATAAAACTCCAGTACTTTAACGTTTAGTCAAATTCAGTCTAAAAATAAAGTATTCATATATCATATATCCCATAAATAACAATTAACATTAATTAGTCAGGTATTGTAAACATATAATAGTGTTACAATAACCTAAAGATTCCAACAGTTATAATAACAAGTTCGTATATCGTTCATAATTGGTTTATACATACTACCACGATGAACAATACAGAGAATAAGTATTCAAAGCAACCATTTAACATATTGGAATGATTAATACTCAAAAGAGATCCAAACCCCAAAGTACATACACTGAATTAAAGTAAATACATGTATGTAATATAAATAAAAATTTTATTTATTTAAAAAAATGGCCTAATTATTATTTAGCAGATTAAAAATATATTTAAACATATAATCCAACTAGGAAAATTGTTAAGAATCTAAATCGACCCGATCAACCATTTCGAAGTCCTTGCCCGTACTTGAACGTTGACTCGATTCACTTTCGCTTTCAGATCCGCCTTGCACTTCCTCCGTCTGAGTATTCTCTGCGCCGTTGTCAGTTTGCCTTTAAGAAAAAATTGAAAAAATGTCAACAAAATTGAAAACTTACTTGTCGCTTTTGGAAGCAGTTGTCGATTTTATTAAAGGTTCTTTCAAATCTTCCTCGCCTTTTTTGTCAGGTTCTTCTTCCGCATCGGAATCTTTATCTTTTTTATGTTTTTTACTATTACTACTTGCACCTTTATATTCATACTAAAAATATAAAAGCGACATAACTATATGAGAAACATTCAAGGATAAAACTATTCGATAGTTGATAAAGTTAAAATCATATAAGGTTGCGTATGACTCATTCTGAATAACTCATAGAGTAACTGCCTGAATTAATTTTCATATACAGGTTTCTGTACATGCCCTGCTCACTCACGTTAAAAAAAAACAACATTATAAGTTGTACCTCACGTCGCCTGCAGCGCTCTCTTCGTACCCGCTTATTTTTTATTTTTATTTTGAAAGATATTTGTCAGTCATCCTGTCATATATAACGATTATTTTTACATGCTGTGTTCCATCTTATAAGACCAAACAAAGTTTTATTAATTGATCCTCATGTTGCATAGATATGGTGGGCATGAAAAGATTTTTAAAATAAATAATTGTTACAGGAATTTTTTGATGCAGAATACGGCAATTTTTAACTGTTTTTTGATGGATTTTTTGTCAGCGTTAATAGAAGCAGAACATGGAAAATTGTTGAGATCTGGAGTATCAACTACATCCTCTCATGTACAGTTTTGGTACTAGGTTTTAATTGTACGAAAAAAAAATTAAATATGTGTCAGCACCTGGTTTCGTATAGTTATGGAAAAAATGGAATGGAAATGATTTATGTATTTGTGTTCCAGAAACTTAACCAGGATCATGTGGAAGTTTTTTTTTGCTGCATCCGAAACATTAATCCTTCTTGTTCTGGCTTTATAGACTTTCTAAAATTAAAATTAAGTTAATTTACAAATTTTGTTGCTCCTGGTTTGCCAGGAACTCCTTGTGAAGAGGACGATAGCAAGGGTGCTTTACATTGATTAAAAGAATTTATTATAGTGGGTGATTCAACTGATAAAGCCGTTGATCAGTCAGAAGAAATGGACAGTGACGAAACTGAAACATTTACATTTTCTTCTACAAAAACTACAAAACTACGAAAATTAACGATAAACGACGAAGAACGCAATTACAACTAGGGATAATAATTACAATGTAAAGATGAAATAACTGATAGATGATAACATTAGTATTTTTAAAAAACTCACCTCATGACAATCATTTATAGAAACCCTGTAGAATTAATTAAGGTTCTTATCTGGTTACATAAATTGCTTATTTGACTTTGCTATCGGATAACTATATAACTAGTCAATTTAATTGTGATACAATTTTGTACTGTTTATCTATTTTGTTTGCTAAATGTTTTATTGTTACTTGCCATAATTATACGTTTTATATATTTTGGTATGTAACACAAGTGGTAAAACATGTATTTCATATGTTTCTTGTGGTAACAGTTTGTTTCTTTGGGTCCTGAGTCCCTACTATTAAAGATGAATTATTTCAACTGTAGGATCTAGAAGCATCTTCTTATCTCTACATCGCTCTTAATCGCCCACAACCCCTTGCCGACCGCAGCTATCGGGTGGTGCCCGAAACAACTATACGATTTTATTAATATAAGTTTCTCGACTAAAAGGAACTGTAACAGCTTTCGCGTAGACCTGATGATTTAAGTCGCTGAATAAGTTGCATAGGAACATGTGAAATACGTCTTATTGAATTCAAAATTTTATTGAATAGTCACCACATTTTGAGACTTAACAACTTATGAATTTGTATATGTTGTTGATTGTTTGTTTTGGAATGTAACCGTATATTTTGCGTACGCAGCAATCGTTCGTGTTATTTATTTTTAAAATGTTGCTCAAGATTTAGGACTTCATTGCCCAGGTGGATTTTGAATTGTTGGATTGGAATTTTCTTAAATTTGGTCTTTAGTTTCGAATCAATCATGAAGTTTCCCTCTTTTCGTGGAAACTTTATTAAAATTTTATAAGAAGATGGGGCCTAATAAACACTCGATTTGGACACTCCTGATAGACTTTCCCTCTCTAATAAAAGATAAGTAAGAGACAATTCTTGAAAACTCACCACCTACGACTGCAATTAGCCGGCAAAGAAATTGTGCGCGTCAGTTTGAGGGTTTGATAGCGTAACATTATGAACTTCTTTTTAATGGCATGAAGATTTCTTTACACTCGCTTCGCAAACTTCACGATTGTGTAAAAAATCTACTTCATTGCACATGATACAAATACATATCGTGTTATAACTTTAACAAATCATATACATCATTCAATGGGGCAGCTTAGCTACAACTTGACGAAAAAAATTATTTTTTACACGAAGTCGTTCGTTGTGACGTCATCGACAATTTTTTTAAATTGCACCATATATTTTTTTGTCTATCCTAGTAGAGAATTTTGCATAGTTTTAATCTGTCTAAACATTTGACATAGGGTCATGACATAAAAATTTTGAGAAAAGTCCAAACAACTAATTCGATCTAGTAGGCCGTCACTTAAAAATTCTATAGAATTTCCGACGTTTGGAAACATTTCTGCCGGGAAAACGATCAGAGTAAAGTCTGCGCTCGAACACTATGTTTCTAAACTCCACATGCACAACAACTGCATCAACATTTTCCATTTTGTAATAGTAAGTAGTTAAGAGTAACCAAACAAAATTTCTTAAGGCCCTTTGACCTGTCATAGTTGTTTTAAGCTTACTTGATATTGTTCTATTTTTGTTTCTATAAAAGTTTTGATGTAACAACCATAAGAGAGATTGAGAAAATAAGAAACAAAGGACAAGTTTGGAAGTTCATTAGAAGAAGGAAGAAAAAAGGAGAGAAGCAAAAATAGAGTAACATTGTAAGACTTTATTAGAGGGAGTAGACAAAAACCAAGTGAAAAAGAGGTAATATAAGAGAAAGAGAAGAAAAGATAAAGGAGAGCTTTAAGAAGAATATTTGAAAAAATATGGAAAGAGAAAAAAAGAGAGAAGCCATAATATGCCCAATATACAAAAGAGGATGTAAGAACGATGAAAGAAATTACAGAGAGAAATAATAAGAAAACGTCTAGAGAAACAAGTAGAAAAAGTTGGCAAGTGGGTTTTAGAAGAAGAGGAACTTTGGACAACAAATATGTACATTAAAGCATGTTGTTAATAGAGAAATAAGAAAAGAAAAGAGGGAAATCGTTAGCAATATTTGTAGATATAAAGTCACCTTTTGAGAAGGTAGAAAGGGGATTGTTGTAGAAAAATATGAAAGAGGCTTCGATAAATGAAGATTTAATAGAAGAAATAAATAAATAAAGAAACAAGGTGCAGAACGAGAGTAGGGGAAATGCTGGGAAGAGCGTTTTAGATAGGGAAAGAGCTAAGACAAAGATGTCTGTTGAGACTTAAATGAAAAATTAAAGGGCAGCAGATAGAAGGAATAGTGGTAGGAAGAAGAAAAGTGTGTTATATCCTTATAGTGCAGGTAAGGCGAAATAAAACACTCTTCCAAGTTTTAATTAGCCGCTTAGAATTTAAGCCGCTCTGAAACAGCTCACATTTTGTGAGTTAAACGTCAGCAAATTAAAACTTGGAAGAGTGTCGCTATAGTAAACACAAAATTTATATTTTTTCTCAAATAATATAATACCTACCTTTGCAAAAATATAGATAAGATTTTTTTTGTTATTACTGTTCCTTGCTTTGAAGCTCGTTCTGATCATCTTTATTCGATCAAAACATTCAGTTGTTCATCGATACGATTGAAGGATTTGATTATTATTACGTGATTCTATAACGTAAATATCATGTGTTTTCGTTATAATCCACGTGCATAACCATATACAAATTGTAATAACTTTAAATTCAAAAGAGAAAAACGTCAAATTTCAGTTAAAATAGCTAAATGAAGATTCTTAAGTGAAGCAGATTTCTCGTCGCTTTTTCTAGGTAAACGTAACAAAAAGGAAAACACCAACTGCAGTTTTTTGTTACAGATAGAAGCTGCAGTTCAGAGTTCAATTCCTTTGAGCCTCAATACATGTTGACTATAAAAACAGAAAAGAAAATGATGTTTTCTTTTTTGTCTCAGATAAACTTTATTAATGATTGAGAGTCAACGGAATTGGTTGATAGGTTACAGTTACTTTTATTGTGTTAGCTGATTTTTTCAGGATAAGAAAGAGAATTCATGAACAACTGCACACGCAACAATATAATAGCAAAAAAATAATACGTACTGTATAAAGCGGCCAAAACGAAGCAAAGAATCCTACATCTTCTGTCAGATTCGGTAATATCCACAGATGATGTTTTCCAAATGTCGTAACCCATATCAAACAGAAAATAATAAGGCGGAGTATAGCCAAGAGAATTATAAAGACTAAAAATCCAGCAGCCGCAACGCTTAGATAATATACACCCATCCTAAAATAACTATTGTATAAAACGTAATCGTAACATTAAACAAATATTACCTTACTGTTGGTGGCCAAAGAGGGAATAAACATACACCGATTGCACCAAGCACCAATAATGTGCCAATTATCCAATAATGAAAAGGAATTGGATCGTAAATCCATACATAAGCATCTAATCCATCCACAAATCTTTGGTCGTTGTGCATGTCGAGCCTTATTTTCCTTTTTCTCTTCTCCTTGTCGACAGCTCCCTCCTCTTTTTTAGCTTCAGTAACGCTACTTTCCGCGTCGGTCACCTTTTCCTTCTTTTCTTTATCCGAATCTTTGATTTTATCCTTTTTATCTTCGATCGTTTCGGGTGACTTTTTGTCTTTCTTTTTGGCTTTCAACTCTTGATCGGACACTGGCACTTTTCGTGCGCGATGGAAGAATTTATGTTCGAGCATGTCGTGAAGATAGTCCACAATGCTTTCTCTTGTTTTAAAAAATGGCTCGGTTCCTTTACACCAGTACGATTCCATGAGAGCATCTACTGCTTTACTCGCTAAAAAAGAAAGTATTCTCAGCGGGCTAAGTATTACTACTTTGAATTATGTACTAATGGCTCACTAAATGTAAATTGCAAACGCTATTTTTTCTACGACAAGCTACAACAATAAATTTTAGATTAAGAACTTGTACAGTTACAAAAGTCGATTATTAACGCCCACTAAACGTCGGCATAAAGAACAATCTCGAATCGACTGCTGATCACTTGTCGGACGTGCTACGTTAGCATAAGTATAAATTCACTAATTACAAGAGTTGTCCTAAAACTATGGCATTATATTGTAATGATTTATATTAAGCTTTTCAAAATACGAGTTTGAATTAAAGAAATAAATGTGATTGAATAGCTAGAGTGACGTAATCTTATGTTGGGCAATTATATCCATGTTTTCCATACATTTTTTTGTAAAATTTGGGCTATGGGCGTTTTCGTCAAAAGCACTTCAAAGCAAAAAATTAAAACTAAGAAAACCTAAATATGCCTTAAATTACTTTCTAAAAAAAACAGCCAGACGTAACTAAAAAAAATATTGTTAAAATTACACTCTAAAAAAATTCATATATCGTCTTTTCAGTCGTTATTGAGATTAGTGCGGACAAAGAACACAACAGGCAGAAATAAAATAAATACCTTACATGACTCTCTTAAAAATTCCTCTACCCGCCAATGAAAGTCTCGTAAAATCTCATTCTCTACCTCACATTAACAAACAAACACAGACCTAAACAATTCGCGTAGAACTCCACATCCACGTTGTAAAATCAAATTATAAAATTCAGCAAATATACCTGTTTAACAAAGCATAACCATTAAAGTGGGTAAAGCCTTCTTTTACCAGCTTCTTCCAGAGATGGAATAAACAGTTTTGTTCAAAAAACAAGAAAAATTCAAATAAAAGTTATAGATAATAAAATTTCGAAAATTTATCTCGCAACTTTTTTTGTGTAATTATTATTTTATGTTGTTAAATAAAAGTACCGCCAGAATAGCTCAACTAAGTAATTACGTTGTTAATAAACATCTGATCAAAAAATTCTAACGAACTAATTTCGCAGATAATAGACTGTCTGCGTAAGGGTCCTAAATGCATTTATACAGGATAAGCTAGAAGTGTTACAAGAAGGTTATCCCTCGGGTGTAGTTAGAAGTCAAAACTGCAAATTTAAAATACTTTCGCGTCAATCGCACCATTTATACATTCAAGTTATATATTTTTAAATGGAACCACCTGTATATTATTGCATATTTGGATTGCACTTTAGCCGTTTTGCTGGAAATCGTAATTTTTTTAAAGATTTAATGTTTGAAAAAAATTGAGAATCGAAGTGAATTTGTTGTATTACTAACCGTGTCATGTACCGATGTAGGTCGGACGTGCAATTTCGAATATTTTTTTCATTTCGAGAAATCGCTCTGCTAATTTAGGAAAAGTAACCTAATTTTTTTAAATGGAAGTAATTACTATTAATTACTAAACCAAAATGACAATCAGGACAACAGCGCGAGGCTTGACTGCTACCGTTGATTGAAATATTGGTAAAGATAGTCAACCGCTTGTATTTGCTTGTATCACGGATGCAATTCACATATGCATGTTGGGTTGCGTTTTGTTTACTTTTTCACCTGTACTGAAGCGCTAAGTTATAATGTGTACGATTCTTGAAATAGAATAGTTCAATTTATTCCACCGTTGTAAAATGGCGCAACATACAATCCGTAAAATTTACTTTTGTCAATACAATGTTGCAACGTTTTCAAATATTTAGTAAACGTATTAACTAGTAATTAAAAGTGACGAATTTTTCATTTATGAATAATACCATTGATGATACATATCTTGGATTTTAATGACAATGTTTTTTTTAATAATTTACTAAAATACATGCGAAGCGTTATTTGTTAAAACAGTTTGGTTTGGTCGGTGTTAGATAAATAAGAAACAATTATTTTACAAATTATGCTTGCACTTTATTTTTTAACTTGCAAATAATAATGTTGACATTTGTTTGTCATTTAATAACTTCGTTAGGAATAAAGTAGAACATACTGGGAGAAATACCACTAGAGTTCAGAAACGCAAAATTATTGGTTTTTGTATCTACTTGTTTTACGTGTTCAATTGAAAAGGATTTTAAATAAAAATTGGTTTTCAAATTTTTCAATTCAAAAGGCAACAAGTTACCGTGTTTTTTAGGGAAAGTGGGTTCCACTAGACCTTCAAATTTAAATTCACTTGGTAATAAAACCTATTCCTATTACTTCTAAAAATAAAAGTACTAGATTTTAGCTTGAGGTGTGTTGTCTCCCGACGCGGTGCGGATAATACGTGTATAATACACTATTCTTTTCTGTGACGAAATAAATGACGATTTAATATTGAAAAATCATATTACAATA
Source organism: Abscondita cerata (assembly GCA_030710515.1). Taxonomy (NCBI): domain Eukaryota; kingdom Metazoa; phylum Arthropoda; class Insecta; order Coleoptera; family Lampyridae; genus Abscondita; species Abscondita cerata. The sequence goes on from JALBCR010004256.1 coordinate 17,750, forward strand.
GAATTAGAAAATTATTGAGGGAAATTTGGTGTTAAAAATAGTACTCACTTTTTTCCCGAGGGAAAAAAATAATTTACGAAAAGTGACACTTTGTTATCTGTTAGTAGAGATAAAAGTTAGAATTTTACTCTTTGAAACTGTATCAAAATATCATGGTTTCGAATTAAAATAGTTTAATTAAAGTAAAAATAGCTCATTAATTATAAACATTGTTTCAAAAATTACAATTCCAACTGATCTAAAATAATAGTAATAATTTACAAACAATTTACACATAAATAATAACGTACCTAATACAATGCTATACATAAAACTTATCCAAACATTTACACTTATTTATGCAGATAATATTCTTATTTTACGGTGTGGTTTTGTGACATCACTGTAATTATAGCTATTAGAAATATGTTTATTAGCCTCCCACTTTAAGGTTCGATATAGTTTTATTTTAACCAACTGATCGATAATTAACAGTTTATGAGTGTCGCATTCTCTGAACCATGAATTCACACTGCTGTTGAGACATTTTTTATACGGAGTTTAATTTTTTCCAATAAACCATAATCTGTTTTAAAAGATGAAATTCTTTGCATAGATGCTTCTTTAATGCGTTTATCATATCTTAAAATATAAGTACACCTAAAGTTGATATTGAAACAAATGTATTACGAGGAGTCTTCCGGATTATCGTTTATGAGTCACATTCCTTATCGGCTTAGTCAGAAATTCTACAATTGCATACTTTTAGCAACACCTTTAGTAAATGAGTAGGCTTGTTATAATATTGTTTAGATGCAAACAGTTGAGTACGTTAGATTGTAATATAAGAAAATTCAACATTCGTTCCAACATAAAAAGGGATAGCGTTTCTATGTTAAAAAATTTTAATTTCAATGACCAAAATTTAGAAATTTACTTGCGTAAGCCTAATAGATTTTAAAACATTTTCAACGGATAAACGATGTTAATGTAATAAATATATGAGTATGGAATTTTCAAAAGTATTTAAAGAAATTGTTTTTTTGGGAGAACGTTTTTCAACGATTTCTTTACGAAATTAATACTTTTAAATCTGCAGGTTTTTTTTCATAATAATAAACTTTATTCACATGTGTATGTATACAATCTTTGTACATATATGTGTTTGTCATGATGGTATAACCATTGTTATAACCTTACGTAAGAAAGATACAAATAAATATTATTACATTGAACAATTAACAGACAATAGAAAAAAAATATATAACAAAGGACACACATTTAATTAGTACGCCGACAAAATCAATAAATTCTTGTATATTGTAGAACGCATGTTTTTGTTTGTTTGTCAACATTGACTCAATGCACCAATATTTCAATCAACGGCATGATGCATTGGCAACAATGTCGTGCCTTAGCATAAACTATCAGCAAAATTACAGTTTTCTATTTCACATTTATCGGCAATACTGTTCTGTAAATTCTACAATACAATTGACATATTTTCTTAGCACAAAGCGATACTACCGACCTCTGATGTTTAGAACAAATTTCGGGGTCGCATAATCCCGTAAGGTTGACTATCTTTACCAATATTTCAATCAACGCTGCTACCCATGTCGAAGTTACACATCTGGCCTACATTAGTACAAGTAGTTTAATGGTTACAGCAATGTTTTTCATCAATGTTTTCAAAAAATTACGTTTTGCGGGTAAACGGTTCATTCTAGGTTGCACCAAAATTGACTTTAAAATTCAAATATTCAATAATATAGGAGGGGTTCCATTTAATAAAACGCAACTTTGATGAAATGAAGTGAAAGTTTTTAAGTTTGTAGACTTAACGGTTTCTTACATATCACAGCGATGAACTTCAAAAATAACTATACAATTTACAAATTAATTACAATTTTAAAATATCTATTTATGATACAGGTTTGTACAGTAAGACTTTCATGCATGAGTTGCGAAGAGGCGAGTGTTTTGATCATAATCGTAACATTTTCACGCCTTCTAAGCTATTTCAAAAGTTGGGTGTAATTCTAAAGGTACCAAACAAGAACAGTTTTCCTGTCCTGATTTTTTCATATTTTGGGTCGTTTTTCGTACACATCAGCGTATAAGTTTCGAATTAAAAAGTTTTGCTCCATTATTTTTACGTTCACTTCTTTCTATATTTCGAATTCATTCGAACAGAATATCAGTAAGTTAATAGGAATAATTAGTATTTAACATTACTAGCAAGGTAAAACGGTTTTTACTGGCGGACAGAAGGATATGACTGACGAGTCGAAGACGAGTCTGTCACCTTCTGGAGCCAGTACAACCCGTTACCTTGCGTGTATTGTTGAATGTTTTATTTGTTCCTCACTTGTAAAAGTTATTATAAATGAATAATAAACCATTAAAAATTCTGAAAATTTCGAAAATCGGAGAAAAAATCATGTGAGCTTTAGACGTATTGCTTAGGAAACACACGGCACTTATTTTGTTGATTAATTATTTCATTTCAATTTCACGTTTCCGGAACGTTTTGCTGGTGAGATTTAGTGAAATGAGTGTCCCGCAAGCTATCATTGATGAAGCAGCAAGTGTAGTTGCAAGATTACTGCCCGAAAAATCTTCATCAAGGTATGAATACGAGTATGCGGAGTTCAAAAAGTGGCAAAAGGAAAACAACGTGACTGGTGTTACAATAAATTGTCTGCCAAATTCAGCCCGAATTCTTTATGGTCGAAGTGGACAATGGTTAAGAGTTGTTTGACAGTTAGAGAAAACATTGAGGTTTGTTTCCTTATATTTATTAGTCAGGTTTTTAGTTACATATGTCATTTTCTAGATTTCATAAAGTGGTTGCGTTTTTGAAAAGACGAAATGAACGCTACGTCCCCAAGAAAGCCAAGGTTCTGACGAAAGTGGAAAAGTTTGTCATTGAAGCTCCTGACGAGAAGTGGTTACTTGCCAAAGTCATTACCATTTTTGGTATATTTGGATGTTGTCGGTGCGATGAGCTTCTGTCCCTTACTGTAAAAGACGTGGAGGATTTGGAGAAATATATTGTTGTCGTCTTACGAGAGACCAAAAATTTAACGACAAGGAGGTTTACAATAACGGACGATGGTGTAGCTTTAAACCTTGTGCTCTTTATCGGAAATATGCGGTTCTACGACCTCCAAGAAGTAAAGATCTGTGGTTGTTCTTGACGTACCCCAGTGGAAAATGTGTCGCCCTAAATGAAGGTCAACATACTGTAGGCGCAATACCCAAGAAAATTGCTGAATATTTGGAATTAGAAGAACCGGCACTTTAGACAGAGCATTCATTTTGACGAACGAATTTTGGAGCAACGATGGTGGTTGATGCAGGTTGTGATACTTTGGCTCTGAAGCGTGCAGGGGAATGGAAATCAACACAAATTGCAGAAAGCTACGTAGATGATTCGATTAATAATAAGATTAAAATGGCAAAAAGAATGTTTCCACTTGAAGAATCCACGCCATCTACTCCTACAGAAAATATATGCGCAAGTACAAGTGACATAACATCTCCTGGAAACTTCAATATTACTGGAAATCGCCACTGCACCATGATATTTAATGTATACGATAGTAATAAAACCCAATTTTCAAATGTTAATAACAAATAAATCACGTTAGAGAGTTTGTCTGTCATTTCAAATTACCTCTAATAAGATAAAATATGAGGACGCGTGTAAAATTGTACAGGCTAGCCAGTTATATTTTACAAGTTAGTAGCTAGTTAAGAGGCATTTTCAAGGTAACTATAGTGAGTTGATGAGCTCCTGTTTACAAGTGAGGAACAAATAAAATATTTTTTATCGCCAACCGTCAGTAAAGCCGTCAATTATCAGATTGATTTCCGGAAGTAAACAAACAGTTTACCTTATCCTATACCAATAATGTACTTTATCTGCCTCGCGGCAGATAAAGTGACATATGAGTCTGGTAAAGTGACATATGCGTCAGGTAAAGTATTTTGACTTTGACATTATTCGAAAATTATTATCTGTCAGTGTCACGCTTCTCCCTATTACGGCTCGATAATAGTTTTCTTGTAATTTATTCATAACAACAGGATGGAAAAGTGACACGATTGCAGAGTCCTATGTTGAAGAATCTGTGCTCAATAAAACAAAAATTGCGAAGAAAATTTTAGGCGATGATCCAACTGACAACTCAGTTATCACCAAATCTAAAAAGAAGATTTGCACATTTTCAATATAGATAATAACCCTCAAACGTTTGCAGTTGGAACTCCTTCGACTTCAGGGATTAACTTTTTAATGCATCAGGGTGTACGTTTAATTTCAATATAACAAATAATAAGTAGATTTGCTGTTTACTTCGTCTCAATAAAATGCAATTAAATATACCTCAGTTTCTTATATTCCGAATTCTAAACAGTTGGCGATAAAATTTTGTATGCACCACGTCAGTAAAGTGTCTTTATCGGACTCGCCTGTTATTCGCCTCGCTCGCTTCTCTCGCTCGTCTCATAATTTCAGACTCGTCCGATAAAGAATCACTTTACTGCCTTGGTACATAAATAACTATTATCTTACACCAGCAGTTTTTGATGCAGTTTAGTCACTAATTTTAGTGACTAAAATAGGCTATTATGCACTTGTGACTAAATGTTTAAAAAGGCAAATATTCCTGTGTTTATGTAAATAACCTTGACAACGAAATCATGATAAAATTAAAAATTACTTGAAAATGTTGCTTTTTCGCAAAAGTAAGTTCTATCCGTTAACGAGTTGCAAACACTGCTGGTATAAGATAAAACGTCGTATATCACACGCGAGAGAAATCCCATTATAAAGCTCGTGAGAATTATTGTTCAAAATTCTCACTCGCATTTATAATGATACATTTCTCTCACTTATAAAATAATGTACTATTAAAAAGACCTCACATTTATCAAAAAATCGAAATATCTGGGGAACTATGTTTATCATTATATATTAAATCTTTTCCACAGTTCAGTGATATAAATCTTTTCTTTAAGAAATGTATGGTTCTAAAGTTATGAATTTTTTATTTTCTCATCGAAATTTTTAATTATTTTTTTAAACAATTGATGGCGTCTTTTACGCATAATCAAACAACTTTTTATAGCGCAACCTATGGTAAACATGTTCTGAACACCTTTGTGCAATATAAAAGTTTTTTCAATTTTCCTATATTTAGCGGTTGCATTTTTTTTTCTCTCGCTTTTCGAATTTTCAGGTAACGGTAAGTACTTTTAAGCGTTGCGATTCTTTTATTAATTACACCTTTTCCTTTCAGTTTGTGGGTTAGCTGAACTGGCAATTTAATTAACATTAAAGTGAGGCAAACAGCACTTTTGTCATCATAGTTAACTGTAAAATAAAATGCGAAAAAAGAATACGTTACAAATTTCCGATTTAGCGATATTTTAATTCCAGTTAAATTATCAAACTAGATTAAAAGCAGCTCTACAGACCGGCGGACGACTTGAATGACAACCCATATAGCATATACAAAGTATGACACAATTAATTAATACAAATTGAAAATTTTCCCTGAAGAGATGCAATTTACTTGAAAAGAATTTTTGAAAAAATTTTGTCATGCATATTTGAAACCGTCTTGGTCAGCCCGTCATTTTAAGGTGATCGTATTTAAAAAAACAGCCCCCCACATGAGTGGAGAAAAGTGTTTTTTTATTAGACGTCGCTTGGCCCGGGGGCATGCCCAAGAAATCTAGCTATCACAACTTGAGGTCAGGCACACCCCCACAGTGTGTATAGAAGGAGAACACCAGGAGAATTAACTCAATTATTAATATGGATTTGCTTATATAGGAAATGGCCACTAATCGTTTCGGATGAATAATAAATAAATATGAAATTGACGAAAGTGTGTCTTTATTTTTAATTCATCTTATGTGTTTACCGAAAAACTAAATAATACCATGTGACGGGATTATTTTGCAAATAATTGATTTATGGATCATTTTCTCCCTACAGTATAGGCTGCCGTGTTTACACTAATGCGTCTGAATATGCATTCTTATATTGAACAGTTTTGGGGATTTTGGTTGTTTGGAGTTGCCGGTTCCGATGATTTGTTTTCACTCTCTCGCAAAAGTTACATTTCATTTCCGATTTACTATTCGTTGCAAAAAGGTGTACATGGAAAATGCTGTCTAAAAATTGAACAATTAGACATGTGTTTTGTAATATCGATTGAAGTAAAATCATCCCATTCTAATTAGGGAAGTCTTCGATTACGGTTCCGGTGTAAGTACCTTTTTTTTTACTTTCCTTTGTTTCATTAAAATATTTGTTCTTACGGGTTCTATTAATTGCAGGCACCTTTTTTTGTCTTTGGTCTTTCGTTTGTGGGTTTTACCCTTTGGCTTATTCTGCTGGTCATTGCAGACGTACTCCGTTTTAATTAGTCAATGGATATTTAATGATGGCTATGCTGGCAAGGATAAGGCTCAAATCGAGAAACGTCACTCAGCTTTAAATTGAGTGAAGGGAGCACTCAAATTTAACAACTCTATCAATTTGCAAATGGGAAGTCACTTAATTTGTGTGTTGCCTTCACTCAATTTACAGTGAGTGACGTTTGTCGATTTGGGCCTAATAATCCGAAAATTATGAACTATTGAAGTTGATGATTCAACCTACCTTCTTCGGGTCAAGGCCACCACTCAAGATAAACCGTTTATCTAATCCTTTGTGAGCAGCCAGCAACTGTTATCATAGGAGTTAATTTCGGTTTTTTCTTTTTCTTCGTTGGATACTCAAATATTAGATTTGGATACGAGAGCTGTTATTTCTACCGATTCACTGTCGAACACTGAAGACTTCTTAGTTACATGAGCTAAGTTAATTTTTTTATGCATGTCATTCATAAATTTTGTCGCCTCCTATGTATATGTACCGTGGTCGTGCGTTTAACAACGTACCTTTTTGGGCGCTTATAAATAACTTGGTAAACTCGAAAGATCTTTCAAGTACGATTAATTTCTATCTATTTAAATAATCGGCCAATGTCCGGTACTCGTCGTAATTGTTGTTAAACATCTTTTGAACAATATTTGTCGCGTGAATCACTTGCAGGGATTCGTGCTTTAACTCGCTCTCGTGAATTATTATTATTTGATAACGATACTGTGCTATTCATTTTAAATGATATTATCTATTGTTGTATATGTGTTGCTGTGTGTTAATTGTACTCTAGTCGCTATAACAATATACATATTTCTATTCACGTACGGTTTGTTTCTGTTTCTACAAGTTCCTAGTGGCTTATTTCTGATACGTAATCCTATAAATTTTTCGAGCAGTGTAGAGGCCTTCATTTCGAACGATTTTCAATCAACCTACGACCACTCCCGGCTAAGAAGAGCTGCCGGTAGGTCATCTGGCACTGCTATATATTTATTTTATATTTACAATTAAACCCTAACAACCAACTCATACCAACATAATATTACGCAGCTTAAGCGGCAAATTTAAAATAAGGACACATCGTTGGGTCACAATGCCAGTTATTGATACAGTCACACACAAAAACAAACCAAATTGAGAAAGACTTTACTGAAAATGATGTAACAAAATTATATTCAGGCAATATTTGTTTCCTACATAAATTTATGGAATGATTTCGCGGATGCTTAATTGACGCAAGCGTAGTAGGTAGGTAAGTGAATCTGATTATGTATAAGGTAATAGTAGATTATTTTACTAGGAGTTAAACAATTATATTTTTTAATTTCATGTGAAGTATATTATTTTCTCTTCAAGCGTTTATTGCTAGTTTTCATGTGTCAAGTTGATAGTTTACTGATACATTCATAATATGACATAACCGAGGTACTAACCTCTAAATAGTTGTGGAAACAAAATAACTGTCAAACTGCCAGTAGTTCAATAATATGTCGTTTAAATGTCGCTTGAGAAAAAAAATTGTTTCCCTTTACTGTGATAATTCCGGTGCCGCTGGGGATGGAACTGGCTTTATATGTTACGTTTTTCGTTTATAATTTGGAAACGGAGCGTTGCAGTGAAAAAGTTCTTCGGTACAAAGTGAAAGCTTATTAAATTTGCTACAAGTTTGGTTGTATTCACAAAGGTAGTAATTTTAGAAAAAAAATGTTTTTCACGCATGTATTTTATACATTTTTTTCTTCTAGTCCCTCACTCGTTTATTTTAGGGAAAAACTGTAACAATAACGCTATATAGCATTAAATTCGCTACAGTCCCAACAGTTTATAATGATAACGTTTTAAGTCGCAGTAAAAAAACAATACAAAATAACAGCATGTCAAAAATATCATAATATGATTTTATCATATTCACTAAATAACTGTTACCAACCACCAAATTTAACACAATGTTAATTTGCGGGTGGTCAGAAAGAACACGTATCATATGAAATGTTTTTGAGATGACTAGTATACGAGCATAAGACAGCAGGTGTGGTATGCACAGCAGGCCGTGTCGCTCCATGACCCCTTCATAATACAATACATTCCTTCCCCTCTTCATAGTAGTCAGTCTGTATCAGCGTGTGTGTCTGTGCTTATAGTGGTGTGTCGATGCTCCTCTATTTATTACCTGTATCATGCTAATTCGTGTAACAAAATTATTAGCAAATTTTTTTCCACTAATATTACATTTTATTATTACATAATACAGGAACCGCCATTAGCCGTATACAGAAAAGTATACAAGGAAAAAATTTGAAAATTTGGAAAATAATGACTAAAACCAATAAGGCAAACTCGACTAAAATATTTGCAGTCTTCTGACCCTTCCGGTTGTACCGGAAGTCGACATCAACTTTGTTATTTTAAATAGAACACCCTATATAATATTGCATTTTCAAATTATTCGTAAAATTTTACGGCCACTTTGTATAACATTCCTCTAGTTAGGAGATTTCGAGATATTAATTTTTTTAGTAAAATTTTCACAGATGCAAAAGTTCAAAGAAATATCTGTTTTTTTCGGGAACTCCACATCGGGTTAATTTTTAGGTTGTATAAAGAGATATAGCAAACGAAGATGTGTCCATTGATTAACAAATGTAATACTAAGTGCTTCATATTTGTTGTTACATTTGACATCTTCAAAGAGCAATAACTTTTTAAGTCAAATGGAACACAAATGAAACATTACTTGCTTCATAGTAAAATATGCGAGTTTCTCGACAGCAAAATGTTGACCCCTCGAGTGGGCAACTTTATCCAAACTCGGTATCTCTCAGGGTTTCCGAGATCCCCGTGCTGTTCATCCTTATCTTGGACGCACTGTATATAGTGTGTCCCAATCTGAGTAGTATTGTATGAGTATCTTTGTTATTAATGAATCTTGATCTTGATAAATGTGAAATTACTCCTCTAAAGTATTTTTTTTAATAAGTTGTATTAATGTAATCCTTCTTTTAGGAGTTTGGGTAGAAATAAAAACAAAAAACAGCTATTGCGTTTTTCGACGTTTGCGACGTTTCGGAAACTTTATTAAACTTGTGTTTCCTTCCTGGGGCTTTTGTCGGTTCTGTCTGTTCCAGGCTGAATGATCGTGATCATCCAATTGTCAAAAATAAAAAGTATTGTAGTACTGTAAGTATTGTCCGCAGCGCGCTTATATAAATCTCAATCCCCTCAAACGGCGCTAGAGGACGGGTACCCCCACTACTCCGCCGTATGCTTACACTCGTTAATTTTTCAGTCATCTTTGCATGCATTTTTGGGTGTTAAATATCATTTTATCGAAAAATGATAATATACGTTTTGTTCCTTTTTATTTCAACTTTACAATTGGATGATCACACGAGCATTCAGCCTCGATTGAATATATTGCTTTAAAAAATTTAAATAGCAATTGTGCATAAACTAATTGCCTAACAATTGCAGAGTTTTGCACACACTAAGTACGTATTTCTATTTCCTGAAAGATTTATGCTACATCTCAAAAAATGACGGATCTACGAATTTAAAAAGAAAAACCCAAATATTTCACTTTTTCCGATTTTTCTTGGAAAGTTATTACCTGATTCAGTCCAATTGGTGCTCATTTTATTCGTATTTTTATCTTCTATAGCTTTCCTTTTTACACCATTAACATTGATTTATTACTTTTCACTCAGGAAAAAAAAGTTGAAAAAAACACGTTTCTTTGGTTATAAATGTTAATTAACTATATAATGACAATTCATTTTCGGTATAAAACATGAATTTAAGGTACTTTATACTATTTACAATTACATGGCGCAGGCGATATTCTATGTTTAAATAAAATTTTGGAAGCATTTGTGGCGCCATCTTACGAGTACAGTAAATTATGGTCAAATTTCAATTTGCAAAAAACACCAAAAAACCCCACTATGCAAAATTTTGTCAAAATATCTCAAGTACTTTTCAATTAAATAAGAAAAACTAAATTAATTTTTTCACTTTGACACCCTGTATCTTAGTAAATATCCAGTTTTCGGGTATGGTTAATATAAAAAATCTCATTGTTTTCGTCTAAGGAATCTTATATTAAAATGTGTCCCATTAGTTCTGGGACACCCTGCATATTGTTTGACAAACAATAAGATTGTAGCATTTAGATTTAGTTTTTGCCTGAATGTTTGTAAAAATTCTGGAAGAAAATAGTTAGTTCCAGACGTTGTTAAAGACGGATTTTAGTCGCTTGACTCTAAACTTAAATAAAGTTTATAGTTTTTTTATTAAAGCTATCAATAAATTTATGCTAGCACAGCGGTGCAACCGTACTTTAATTATAAAGTGCAATAGAAACACAATCGAAGACCCTAGAGTAGTTGGGAGCACCAAGTTTGAAAAAAAATATTTTGGAACTACAGGTGTAGACTCTAGTAGCCACTTTACCAGTGAAAACCTGTTGAGCATTTCCAGATTAGTTATAAGATATAATTACTTAATTTCTTTGAGAAGTGAACATCTGATTGTGCAAAAACACGTAAAAAATAAACAACAACTTCAAAGAAGGACATGAACATATTTTTTCTTCAAGTCTAAACATTAAAAGCAACAGTTCTTTCTTTCCACAACTATTTAGGTTGGTATCACGATTATGTCATATTATTATATGAACGTATCAGTAAAGTACCAACCTGATTCGTCAAAAATTTTTATTTGTTTATGGAACCTCCCCCATACATTCTTTAAAAAAATGGAACTAGTATTTTTACTTCCTCTGATTGCCCATTTTTGGTCTACATTGATTGGACTATCACAGTTAAAGAAAACAATTTTTTTTCTTCAAGCGACATTAAAACGGCATATTATTGAACTACTGGCAGACGCTAGTAAGGCTTTTTACTGTCAAAACATTAAAGTAACAGTTCTTTTGTTTCCACAACTATTTAGAGGTTGGTACCTCGGTTATGTCATTATATGAATGTAACAGTAAAGTACCAACTTGATTCGTCGAGAATAAAACGTCACTATAACACTCGATAATCTCGACAATTTGAAAATAACACATGAAAACCAGCAATAAAAACCTCAGGAAAAATAGTACTTAGAGTTAAAAAATATAATTGTTTCATCCTGTAACGATAATTTTATTAATCAATCAATAAATAGACTAAGGGGACAGTCTTTTACTCAAACCTAAGAGTAAGTTTGACCCATGTGAAGTGTGAAATGTGTCTCTAGTTTTTGACGTGCAACACAATAATGAAATGAAAAAACTATTAATAAAATTAATAAATAAATTAAATATATAATATTTGTTGCTAGTTAAATAAATAACAAACTGTTTAAACAAATTCAGAAGTATATCAAATTGGCTTCCATAAAAATTGTTTTTTCACATGTTGGCGTGGATTAATTTGTGCAAATTTAACAACAGAGGAAACTACAGGGTGCCCCACCAAAAACGAAACAGACCGTTTTTTAAGTTACCTTACACTTGAAAAAAACGCTTTGACAGGTCAATTTTTCTTTGGAAGGGGACATCTTTAGAAGACAAAGTTGACTTCAAATAACAACAGGGTGGCCCCGGCAACCCCCATGTCAAAAATCTTAAATGGCATGATGGGTCAACAGATACCTCATATGAAAGCCCTTTTATTCATTAACAATAAAATTTGCCCTGATAAATGAACAGAGTGCCCCGCAGCCTCTATCTCAAAAATCTCAATTTACAGGTCGAGTCAAGTGGCACCTCATATGAAAGGTATTGTAATTCGCTATTCAACCAAGTACTTTTTATTCCGTGAAAAGAACCTAAGGACCTCCTTTTCCTAGAAAACAAAAATGTAAAAAATGCTGAACTAGTTGGTAAGATCAATTTAACTTTAAAATGAAGTTCTCGTATTGACGCAATTTCTCTGTACATGCCAAAAGGAGCAGTCCCTTTCTCAAAAATGTTAATTGGAATGAGGGTGGAGTGACACCTCATACGTAAGATTTTGTACGATTCCTTGCATTTTCTATTGTTTTCTAGGAAAAGGAAGTCCTTGGGCACCCTTGGGCGACGAATAAAATGTATTTGGTTGAATAGAGAATTACAATAAGTACCTTCCGTAAGAGGTGCAACTTGACCCGCCTTGTAAATTGAGATTTTTGAGATGAGGTTTGCCGGGGCCCCCTGTTCATTGGTCAAGGCAAATATTTTTATCGTTAATGAATGTGCCTTGTAAACATGAATTGGCATTCTTGACCATACCGCAATAGTTTCTGACTTTTTTTTAATTTTTGAAAATAGGGTTGTCGTGGGCCCTTTGACCGAAATAAGATGCACATAGCTGTATAGAGAATTGAAGGGGCTTTCATATGAGATACCTGTCGACCCATCATGCCATTTAAGATTTTCGAAATGGGGGCTGCCGGGACCACCCTGTAGATATTTCGGGGTCAACTGTCTTCAGAAGACGTCTCCCTCCAAACAAAAATTGACGTGTCCGAGCGTTTTTTCTTAAAGTGTAAGATAGCTCCAAAAAACGATCCGTTTCGTTTTCGGTGGCCAGTGTACAATAAATAATTAATTGAATTAGTTCACTTTAAAGTTAGCTCCATTGGCCTGCATAGCCCGCGTCAACGGTTTGCCCTTGAAAAGTAATTTTTTCACGTTGGCATGGATTAATTTTTGTGAAAATTAACAACAAATAGAGGAAACTATAATAAACGTAACATAACATGTTGCGAAACAAAAAATTAGTGTTTTTTTTTAATTGAATTATTTCACTTTAAAGTTTGCTCTACCCAGCATTCATAGCCCACGGATTCAGTTGGAGTTCAGAAACGATGGCAGGTTACAATCGCTAAGGCATCGTTTTTTTACTGTTCGGCGATTTCACTACATTCGGCGATAGAGTGAAATAATTTAATTTAAAAAAAAACTAAATTTTTGTTTCGCGATATGTTATTTATTTGTAGTTTTATCTAATTGTTGCCAAATTTCCACAAAAATTAATACACGCTAACATGTGAAAAAATTACATTTTAGTGTAAGCCGTTGATGCGGGTAATGCAGAGGCTGATAAGGTATTTTTAGAAATAGAATTACTTTATTGCAATAAAAAACCTGCATGTACAATGAGTTTCAAGGAACGTGATCAGATTTCAAATCAAGATAACTCTGGAAATTTAGAAGATAGAAAGGATAGGACAAAAACTGACATCAAGGGTGCGTGTCCAAGTTTTTTTTACATATATTGAAAAACAAAAGCGAATTATTTGTCAAACTTATCAATATTGGTAACTTGTATATTTTTAAATGGAACACCTGTATGTTTTTAGATTTTCGAATGCACCATTTCATTCTGAGTTCAACGATATAGCACACTTGATACTTGAACTCAGGCATTGATTTGTTTTTGCACAATTATAATTAATTACATCTCTTATAAATGCTAGAAATCACATTCTGAAACTATACACTAAATGTATACTAGAAAACGGTAAACATGTGGAACAGTTCATATGATGAGTACTAATGATAAAGTCTTTTGTTGAATATTCTTACTTGTTTAATTCTTTTTCAAACACATTTGATTGATAATTGTGCACAAAACTAATCAACGCCTGAGTTAAAGTATCTAAATAGTTGAACTCAGAATGGAATAGTGCATTCGAAAATATAAAAATATATATACAGGGTGTTCCATTAAAAAATATACAAGTTATATTAATAAGTTTGACAGATGATTCGCTTTTGTTTTCAATATGTGTAAAAAAAACTTAGACATGCACCCCAGATGTTAGTTTTAGTCCCATCCCTCTATCTTTTACACTTCAGAGTTATCTTGATTTGAAATGTGATCACGTTCCTTGAAAGCACCACTGTGCAGACTTGCTCGTCAATTAGAAAAGGCAACATTTGATTTAAAAAACGCAACACAAAAAAGTTGCAATAGAAAATACATGTAGGTATGTTGAATGAAATATAATAATAAAATATCTAAATAAAAGAAAGTAAGAATAAATATTATCACAAAAAATATTGTAGCCGTATCACAGATATAAAGATAAAAACAAATGTAACAACAATTTAGTTAAAAAAATCGGTATAGCTATAAACGCATTTCTGGACAAGAAAGTTTTATTTATTTCTTAAAAGAAGTAAATCTAGTGACCTGTTTTATAGACTCGGGTAAAAAAATTTAAAAACTTAACACTTGAGTATATTGGTGATTTTTTATATAAAGAAGATTTATGTTGATCTGTTTTTAATAGTTTACTATGGTATTATAGTCATTTGTGTTATCATTAAATATATATTTCAAGCATTTATAAATATAAATAGTGGGAACTGTTAACAAATAATATTTAATAAAACAAGGTTTGTATGATTTTCTACTATCAATATTAAATATTATGAGTCTTAATATTCGTTTTTGAGCCCAAAAATCCTATGAATATTAACCAAACGATAATATTGTAAGCAATAATAGAATATGCTAATGAACAACACAGAACATTTATTAAATGTTTTAGTTTATTGAGTGCATAAAACGCACTATTTAGTTTTTTGCCAACATAATCTATCTGAGCAATCCACCTTAATTTTTTATTTAGTTTTATTCCTAGAAAATTTATCTCATCTACCAACTGAATGTTTAAACTTTTTGAATTAGCAATATAAACTGCGTCTGCTAATTTTTTTTTACAGAAATGTATAACGGCTGTGTTAGATAAATTTAATATTAAATTATTTTTCGACACCATGGTTTCAACTCACAAAGCACAACACTGACTCAGTCACTCAACTTACTACTATTGTTTTCAGAAATTATCATGGAGGTGTTATCGGCAAACATAGTGAGACTAGTAAGAGTGCTAGGCGATACGCATCTAGGCAAATAATTTACAAACAGAATGAATAACAACGGACCTAAAACGGAACCTTGAGGTACACTAAAATGAACATCACGTATTTGTGAGACTGGCCTAATAATTTTTACTATTAATCTTCTATTGTGTAAATATGATTTTACCGAAGTTTATAATCAATGATTTTACCCATTCCAGCAATGAACCACGAATTCCAAGAAAATATAATTTTTCAATGACTAAATTGGGACATAATGTATCAAAAGTACAGGTCAAACCAAAGAATGCCACCACTTCACCATTGTCCAACCTTTTGTGTAATTTCTGAACAATATGCACAGCTGCATCTTCCGTTGATAAATTGTCACGGAACCCAAATTGGTTGTCCGTTAATACATTTTTGTAAAGGGGCAATACAGAGGCCTCTTCTAGGAAAACATCCTTTCAGAATTGATTGATTGATGATAAATGATAATGGTTCAGCGATCTCACTCGCAACATGTTTTAAAATTCTAGAGGACACTTCATCAAATCCACTTGATCTGTTTTGTTTTAAGTTAAAAATTTGATTCACTATCTCTTGCGAAGTAATATTGTCAAAAAATAATACATTTTGTGTACTGATACCTATAGTACAATAAATTATGAGACAGAGTTGTGAAGTGCTCGTTAAGTTTTGTCACACCTACCGAAGAAAATAACTTGCAAAACAATTAACAACGGTTTAAGGGTCATCAACACTTATATTATTGATGTTAAGGAAATATTACACTTCTCCTTTTTAACGTATGTAATTGATCATTCACAATTTTCCAATTTTTTTATTTTTATTTTCTGCGCAATCGATTTGTTCTGTTTAATATTAGTAACTAGCCAATGTAAGTTTTTCAGTGTAAGTGAAATAATTCAATTAAAAAAACACATTTTTGATTCGCATTATGTTATTTATTGCAGTTTCCTCTATTTGTTAAATTTGAACAAAAATTATTAAACCAGTCAAACATGTTAAAAAACACTTTGTATGGAAGCCAATTTGCTATACCTCTGAATTTGTTTAAAATTTTTTTTATTTATTTAACTAGCAACAAATATTTAATATTTACTTTATTAGTCCACGTCAACAAGTGAAAAAATTACTTTCTAGGCAAGCCTGATGGTGGTTATGTAGGCTTATAGAGCTAGAGTGCGATCAAAACCTTTTTTCACGACCACTATGAAAACTTTACATTTCGTAGTCATAAACCACTAGAGAAAATTTGTCATATCTAAACGTCTGCAGAAAATCATTTCGTTACGAGTAACGGTATACGAGCAATTGACTGAATTTAGTTGCAAAAGCTGATTGGTTGCTCGTTTTGATTTGAAACTGACATTTATGTATCTAACCTGAAAATCTGTCAAAACATCTCGTGTAAACATTGACACGTATGAATATATAAACTAAGAAAAATGCCAACAGTTAACTGTAACGGCATGTGTGTGTTAAAGTGCAAAGTGTTATCTAAGCAATAGCTTTAATGCTTGTAACACACGTTGCCGATAAAGCTAAGATAACTTGTACAGAAGTACACACGCAACAAAGAACACCTGATGCAGCATTTCGCTCTTATTGTGAGCTCATCAGAGGTGTATACTTAAGTGCGGTATACGACTGTACAAGACGGCGGCTGGTCTTTTAAGCTCTCGTGGAGCAATGAACATAAGTTTCTTAGTTGATAATTATTGTTCATTATTGAGAATAAAAAAATGTAGTCATGAAAACAGCTATATTTTTTTTAATTGTCAAGTCATGAAAACAGCTATATTTTTTTTAATTGTCAAACTACCAGTTAAATCTTAAATTAAATTTAGATAAAACTCAGATACTACATACTGGTCGTGGAAAAAGTATAGTGTATTACTTAAGGATAGAATCATGTTTCATTGCTCGTGATTATCAGCGCTCGGGCTACCACCCTCGCATGAAAACTGTGATTTTCTCCTCGTGTAATACAAAATACTATATGACACGCAGAAACGCATTTTTAACTCTAGATAAGATGCAGTAATGATTGATAAATGACACAGATATTAATACTGCGCACCTTAAAACATAATTTTCCAGCTGATCATTTTGTTTATAATTTCTTTGTTTTTGCGAGGTACCAAATATGTTTACTGTTATTTTACGAAACATTTTTTTTATTATTCGCTGTCTGTTCTCTGACAGCTAATACGAAGTAACCTAAACATTTATGTTATTGTGTAGAATATTTTTGAGTTGGGCTTTATACTCTGACGTCACGTTTTTCGCGCAGCTTGGTGTTTTCGGATGTTGTCTTTACTATAACTCACTACATTTTTGTTTCGCGATATTAATTATTTTAGTTTTGTAACGGTTGTGGTTTAAAACTAACGACGGCTCTAGAAGAACAACTTAAAAACAAAGAAACAACCAAAGAAATACGGATCAATGTGGCGCACTAGGTTCGTGGAGAATAAAGTATTTATAATAGTTAGAGCGTTAGCGTCCGCGGCTTCGTCGGGGGTCCTTAAAGAGTTCTTAGAAATTAAACTGCTGTTCAACAAGGCGCCACCTGCCGGGCAAAAGAAAGAAATAAAACCGACCAACAGGAAATCAATAGGTTTTACTTAAAGCCTAATACGCTAGATCAAACACAACAAACGAGAAAGACAGACAATTCAATAAAACAAAAAAATCTTATAGTAATAGGTGAATGTGACAGAAATAGAGAGACTGTCGCATATATTCACGTACGTTAGCAGTAGCCTCGTTTAATATTAAGTAAGGTTCGCAATTAATGTGCCGGATTCACAGGTAAGCTTTAGTTACACCAAAATTTATGTCAACGTTCCAATTGAAGATTGGCTAATAAGAAGACTCTGCGTACACATATCACTTACACACGGAGATTTATCTGGTCGAACATGTAACAACACTGACTTAACTATATTTGTTGTTAAATTTTCATAAAAATTAATCCATGCCAACACGTTAAAAAACACTAAGAAAATGCCAACAGTTAACTGTAACGACACACCAACTGTAAGCGATAATTTTAATGCTTAAAACACACGCTATGCACTTTAACACCCACAAGTCGTTACAGTTAACTGTTGGCATTTTCTTAGTTTATACTATTCACACGTGTCCATGTTATACACGATGTCGTAAGACACATATTTTACTTACGTTAAAAAACACTTTTTATAGAAGCCAATTTGCTACACCTCTGAATTTGTTTAAACAATTTTTTATTTATTTAACTAGCAACAAATATTATACAGGGTGATTTTTTTAAAGCGGTCATTAGAAAATTTTCTATTTTGCGATTGTAGAAAAAATCGGAAAAAATTAATGCCGACGTTATCGACGATTCCGAATCTAAGTAAAATATTTTCAATATGGCGACACTTCCGGAAATTCTGGAAATCGATGTCAACTTTGTTAATTTAAATAGCAACTCCGCATGTTCAATTTTTGTTCACATCGACCCGATTTTGAAGATATTAAATGTCACGTTTTATACTTACGACGAGTATTTTTCGAATTATTAAGGTTTTTATTATTCAAAATTCTAATTTTTCAAAAAAATTTGTAGGAAACTATGTAACATCTACCCAATCATAAAATATGTTCGAAATGTGCACCATTTTGATTTAAACATTCCAAAATACGATCGTATACGGCTCTGTTAGTGGCATTTCTACTTCATTCCTATCCAAACCATTAATAACTGTCGTTATTTTTAATCGCTGGTCTTCCAGGTTTGCGGGTGAGGTTTCATAAACTAGATTTTTCACTCGCCCTCATAAATGAAAATCAAGTGGTGTGAGATCTGGCGATCTTGAAGGCCAAAGTCAAGGACTCTTATTCCCCACCATCTGCCATGAAATAAAATTTTCAATTTCGAATCTATAATACGCGTTGAATGTGCTGATGCCCCATTCATTTGATACCAGAAACTTATTGCTTCTTGGATGAGAAGATTATTCAGGAAGTCCTCCACAATATCATTGAGAATAGCGAAGTATCTCGTTCCATTCAAATTTTCGTCATACATGTGCCAGACCAATCGATTACCCATGAGCAGACAAAACACATTAACAGAAAATCGTCTTTGGTTCTCAACTTAGGAAATTTGGTGTGGATTTTCAGCAGCCCAGAAATGCCGATTTCTCCTGTTAAAAATCCCTTCCTGAGAAAATTTTGCTTCATCTGCCCAAATAATTCTTCGGCAAAAATTAACGTCCTCTTGAATTTTGTCAAAAGTTCTTCGCAAAAGTTACTCTTTTAGGATAATCAGTTGGACGTAGCGCCTGCAAATGAACGAACGAATAGGGATGCCTTTGATGCACATGCAAATTTTTTTGGATAGATGAGTCAGCCCCAAATCCGAAAACGCCGCTCTTATGGATGCTCTTGGAAACGCACCGAAATAGCCCAAAACATTGATTTGGTTATCTTGTCTCAATAATGAATTTAGTTTTTGGTTGTGAGGATTCATATTTCCCGAAGCAAATAATTTTGACTTCAGTCTTGCAAACTTTTGTTTGTTTATTCTTGGTAGACGTGGGTGAATTAAAATTAATTGCAATCACAAATTTCAAAATTGCTTATTGACTAATAAACTATGACCACTGAGGTTATTTTCTTTAGTTTCATAGTCTCCTACAAATTAAAAAAAAATTAAATCTTGAATAATAAAACCTTAATAATTCGAAAAATACTCGTCGTAAGTATAGAACACGCTTACAAAAGTTGTACTTCAATTCTACATCGATTTTCGTTAAGAAAATTGACAGGTGCCATTTGAAAAATTGAGTTTTTTACATTTTCTCATTCCGATTTTAAAAAAATCATAGTAGGCGGTAGGAGCTTTGTAGAAACATGCACGCTAGCTTAAAAAATTTCGTGCATTTATCTTGAATGGTTGAGGAGTAATTCATTATTGAATACAGCCTTGCATTTGCAAAACATTGAAGAAAAATTGACATGGTTAGGTTAGGTTAGGTTAAAAACTATGACAGTAAATATGTGACATTTTTTATCTTCAAAGTTGCGTTGCGCATGTGAAAATGTAGGGTTGCCATTTAAATTAACAAAGTTGATTTCCTGAATTTCCGAAAGTGGAGCCATATTGAAAATATTTTACTTAGATTCGGAATGATCGATAACGTCGGCATTATTTTTTCCGATTTTTTCTACAATCACAAATGGAAAATTTTCTAATGACCGCCTTAGAAAAATCACCTTGTATATGTAATTTATTTCGTAATTTTATTAATAGTTTTTTCATTTCCAATCTTTAATTATTGTGTTGGACGTCAAAAACCTGAGACCCATTTTTGTGGGTAACTTCACATGGGTGTAAATTTGTTATAATTATTTTTATTATGAGGTATTCATTATTTATAAAACTTACATTTTAAAAAGAAAGAACATCACTTATTATTACACTCTGTATTTAGTTATAGGAAATCCTTACTAAGTGAAGACTAGAATTCGAAAATGCAATCATACACAGGGTGTATGCCTCTTTGCTTTGGAGCACCCTATATATTTAAGTGCTTATTGACTTATATAATACAACTGTGATAGAAGTTAGTTTACAAATATATGTCGTTTCTCCATAAATCTCTGTGGCGTCGGTTATGAATCACCCTGTATTGTTTAACTTCTAGTAAAATAATCTACTATTTAGAAACAGGGGAGGCTCAATGCAAAAATGCCATAGAAAAAATTGTACGAACATTAACATATCTACCGAACAACTAATTAATTTATATGACATCAGTCTTAATTAATCACATTGACGTACATCCACAGTATCAATAACATCTAATTAAATTACCAAAATTATTATTTACAGATGACTTAGTGAAAATGTGAGTTATGTCATTTCGCACACATCTATTGATTGTGTTTCGATACAATATTAAGGATGACATGGATTGGTAATTGTTAGACACTCGAATGAAACGATACAGCTAGAAATCCTTACCGGTAAAATATTGAACGTTGTGGTTCAGGAACTTTGTTTTTTTAATAGGTACATTTTTTCTCATCCATTTCGCAATTGCATATTCCTCTTTAGCTGGTTTCGCAAGTTGTTGTTCCCCGGGTGCCACATAATCCTTAAACAAAAATATTTTATGAAAAAAATTGTAATGCCAGTTTAAGGGAATGACTAACAGAGTGCTCTGTAAATCAAAACATTTAAGTTGAATCCAAAACCGTGTTTTTTGCGTTACACAATTAGAATATCAAAACGATTAACGTAGGGAAAAATGAAAATTGTATTACGGTTTTTTCACGGTTCGTAAATAAATCTGTGATAATTGCAAACTGCGTATTATTTCGAAAATTAATGGTAAGTGGAATTATGTCAGCGATTTTTGTGAAAATTATTTAAAAAAGCATTATAATTTAAATAGAATGATTTTCGTAGGTCACTTCTGTCAAATTTACGACCGCCACAAAACACGAGATCGATTAATAAGTTGATTATTAACCTCTACCGTTTTAATTTTCATTGGCGAAATTAATAAATATTTATTTGTTTTTATGTTTATTTAAAAATTGTTACTTACATCCTTGCGGCGCTTTCCTTTATTCTTCTTTTCCGCCATGTTTGTGCCGACTGACGTGTGGAAAAATACGGCGTGGAATTTTTAAAGTACTGTTATATCCCAAATACGCGTGGCATTACGTCAACTATTGATAACCGCGTATTCAAAAAAAAATTCGGATTAGGTGAAATCGCGAATTTAATAAATTATTCGAGAAAGCTTTATCGAATCTTACTTTGGTTTCTGTTAAAAAATGAATCGTACTATCGACTTGAAATAGGTATTTTCTAATTTCATAATGTAATGTTGCATGCTTATTATTATAATATGAATGTAATCTGTGTTGCCTTGCTGTGATGTAAGTTTCATTGTTTACAATTAGAACAGTTCAGTGGCGGGTACTCTGTCGGAGCGTTCGAATATATAAACCCCACTTCATATACAGGGTGTTACCGTTATTTATACTTTAACGAAATTAGGTAAGCCGCACATTGAGACGCAGGTGAGGCAGGCAACGTAGGGCAGAGTAGTGTAGTTTTCTGTATTTAGTACAATTTAAATAGACATGCGCGAATTGAAACGCAGAGTAGGGCTAGAACTGCGTTTAAGTAAACCTGCATAGCGCAGTCTCCCGGTCACAGTTTCCTGCGCCACTACCCCAGTCAATACATCAAATAATAAGTAGCGCCGTTTGAGGAGATTGCGATTTATATAAGGGCGCTGTTCCTTTCTATTTCAACTTTACATTTTTTTATTATTTCTGACAATCAGATGACCACACGAGCATTCGGCCTCGATTGAATATATTGCTTTAAAAAAATTAAATTGCAATTTTGCATAAACCAATTGCCCGACAATTGCAGGGTTTTGCACACACTAAGTACCAATTGCACCAACAGCTTTTGAATTCATTTTTCCAACTGTTAGATAACTGCTATAACCCAAAACTGAAACTTTCGTGTACTTCACATTATCTACATATCTATGTACTCAAATGCGTAATTGAACATAGCTTATCAAAACCCAATTGTTTCCTAAAAGATTTATGCTACATCTCGAACAATGACGGATCTACGAATTTAAAAAGAAACACCCAAATATTTCACTTTTTCCGAATTTCCTCGGAAATTTATTACTTGATCGAGTCGAATTGGTGCTCATTTTATTTGTATTTTTATTCTCTACAACTTTTCTTTTTACACCATTAATGTTGGTTCATTACTTTTCACTCAGAAAAAAAGTTGCATTTAAATGTTAATTAACAATATAGTGACAATTTATTTTCGGTATAAAACATGAATATACGGTACTTTATACTATTTACAATTATATGGCAGAGTCGGTATCCTACTATTATTTTTGTAAACAAAAATATATCCAGCGCCCGCTCTAGAGGTTACGTCGCCTCGGACAAAAAGTCAAACTACCGTCCTTTATGAATGTAGCTATGATATATTTTTAAATATAAGGTACATATTATACAGGATGTTTCTAAATTCAATGTAATAAATTCTAGTGCGTGTTCCTGACATGAGATTGTGACGAAAAGTCTATATAAACGTGTCCGAAAATGCCCCGTTTTCGATATACAAAGTGTTGAAGTTTAAAATAAAATTTTTATTTTTAGACACCCAACGATTTTTGAAACTTTACGAATTTTGGCAAAATGTTATAATATATTACGGTAATAATCTGGCATAGAGCATTTTTTAAGTTAGTTTTAAAATTTTTTAATTTTTTCGAAAACGCTTCGTTCTAGCGAAATCAATCCTTTTGTACGGTAGTTGCTGCTCTTTCTGAAAATAATGACGAGTTTTTGACATTCCACGCACCATTTTTTTTTCAAATGGAAAACCTCTCTGCCCCTCGACCAACGCCAATCCTATTACATATATAGAGAAATGCTCTATTATACCCGTAACATTTTGCTAACATCCCTAAAGTTTCAAAAACCGTTCTCCGAAAAATAAAAAAATTCAATTTTTTTTTAAATTTCAATACTCTGTATATCAAAAACAGGGCATTTTCGGACACATGTTTACATGGACTCATCGTCATAATTTTACGTCAGGAAAACGCACTAGAAACTATGACATGGAATTTAGAAATTTTGATTAGCAATGATCGAAATCATTTTACTTAAGTAAAATTTAATAAAATAATAAATATTTACAGAAAAATATGTCAACACACATGACATGGATGTTCATAATAAAACAAAATTAAGAAATTTTAGATGCCATAAATTATTAACCATATATAATTCGTTTGATTTATCCCGATTGATGATCGAATCAAGCGCACACTTGTGTATGGCTATCCTTTTTTATGTATTGAATACGTGAGTCGTAGTCGTTTTGTATGTTTCTTATGAACTCAAGTAACTAATCAGGATAACATCAACAACAAATTTTGTTTACCTGTACGAACAGTTTTGATACCAACTTTACGTAAATGTCAAACGTACGTAACGTCAATCAACAAATAAGTAAATAACGAATGGTCGGTATCTATCCATGTTTATGCTTTAAATTACAGACGACGGTGATTTTGTGATTTAATGCATACACGACGTCATCGGGATAAGTCAAACGAATGGACTTTTTACGTTTAAAAAAATTAATAGATCGGTTTAAAGTTATCAACTTCCACTTGTCGATAATACCAAAACCATGTTTTTCAGTACAATTAACTTGTTGTCCCTAAATTTTGGCGCCCAGGACAAATTTCCCGATTGCCCAGCCTTAGAGCGGGCGCTGATATATCTCTATTTACTGTACTACACTTGCCACGTAGTTTTTGATGTCGACACATTTAATTCAATATATTTTTCGAAATGGGTAAACAGTTAATTGAGGAAGTGAGGAAGAATATAGTTCTTTACGATACCAACGATCCGAATTATCTAAAGGGCAAATTAAAAGATGAAATATGGTGGGAAATAGGAAAAGAACTTAATTTAAAAGACGGTAAGTAAACGAATACGTTGTATTTAAATGAGGAGTAACCGACAGAGTTTGGCTACATAATTATTTAGCACAGATATCAGAACAACGCCCTGCTACGTCATTGTTTTGGTCTTTATAGAGTTTAACTACTTAAATAAAATATTAATGTTGTCCTCGCGAAACACTAGCTTCTTGTCAAGGTATTTGCCCTTCTGTATTAAAATACTGCGCAAATTTTTGTCTTATTAGAAAAGCGTTTTTGATTGACTTCGAGAATTACTTTTTTTAAATGATAGTAGCTGATTCGTAGGCATTTCAGCATCGGTTCCGTCTACGTTGCTACTAGCTTCTTTACATCCTCTTAAGTAGTTGTGCAAAACGCAAGCTGCTTTTTTGAAACATTTACAACGCTTTCAACTTTACTTTCAAGGGTTTTCTGAATACACGGAATCGAGAGTCGAGAATTCCAAACAAACGCACACTCAACACATTGACGGGCTCGTGACAGCCTGTAGTTAAATATTTTATTTTCATGATTACCAGTAACGCTTTGTCTCGGATAGGGTCGCATAAAATTTTCTGTCAACGGAAATGCTTCATCACCCACAAAAACATATGGTAAAAGTCCTTCTTCACCTGTACCAAATAAAGTGGGTTGAGGAAGACCTAAAGTTTGTCTCATAATTTTTTTTTCCAAGTGGACTACTTGCGAAAATGTTAGCGTCACTGAATCTTCCCATTGATCCCACATCAATAGTACCAGATCATCTCCCCCGGAATGTAGAACGTCCCATAGATACAAGCAGTAGATTCTCTATACGTGTTAGTGTTTCCTTCAGTTACCGATAGATGGCGTTATGCGTTGGCTTTCCGGTTACGTCATTTATTGAATATCGCGATTATAGTGTCGTGATGGATATCGATTCAGAATCGATTATATTTCATCAAAGATGGCTACGCGCTGTAATACCGTAAATAATGTTACCACACGACGGAACAACGCAATAAGTTTTTAATATTTCACTTATATAAATATTACTAGGATATACCTACTATTCAGTTTGTTTGTTTTAATCTTTAATTTTAAATTGAGTGTTAGGTGTGAAAATAACTAAAATATTATAATAATGTAACACGTATCGCCACCTTTCGGCAACTTTGGGAAGTTCATATGCAAATATAGAATCATCTGGGCCTTAAACATTCCGGGGGAGATGATGTATTTCCGATAGTGCCTACTAAATATATAGTTCGCATCAACGTTAGCCATTAAAACAATAGAACAATTTTGTTTGTAATTGTAGAATGAGGAGCCAGTTTTTTGTCGTTTTTTAATGACTATATGTTTCCCGTCAACAGCTCCTATGCAATGAGGGAAATGCCATTTCTTCTCAAAATCCAATGAAATAGTTTGCCATTTTTCAGTAGTCGGCTTTGGCATATACAGTGGTTGCAAGTTGGTCCATATAGCAGCAGATACCTCATTAACTATTTTAGCAACCGTTCTATCCCCCATTCATAGCTGAACGCTATGTTCTATAGCTATTCCCAGAAGCTAAATACCTGCAAACAAGTTACTCAAACATATCTACCACATCATTATTTTCAGGTTATTAACCCCATTTATTTGCAGGGAATGAAGCAAAAAACCTGTGACGTAACTGCCATCGCGATGCACTGCAAAGACAAAAAAAGTGTCTAAAAAGCGGAAGTTCTGCTGTCGCTATAAAAAAATGGAAATTTCAAAAACAGATGAAATTTTTGGTACCATATATATCAAACAGACGACGTGAAGGTAACTTGGAAGAATCTAGTGAAGTACCTGATTTAGAAACTGAAAATTTTGAAAATGAAGAGGAAACCAACGACATTCAAGATGATTACAACGAAATAGAGAATGCGACAAATGACATGGTTCCGTCTACATCTCGTGCTGCTATGCAGAAAAGTAACGAAAAAGGAACTGCCAACGATATGCACAAATTTAACGTCAGAAAAGAGCCGAAGAAAGAGCACTTGACAGAACAAAAACGGTTGAAGCACAGAAGCCTATAGATGATGATCTTTATCATTTATATACGTCTATGTATCAGATAACCAAAAATGCCTCCTAACTTTCAACATTATTGCTAAAAATAACGTGTTTCAAGCCGCAGCGCAAGTGCAAGCTGCATATCTACAAATTCAGAATCCGAGTCAACAAAATTATCATACTCAACCAAGAACTCTTCCATATACACATGTTAACAAGCATTTTTCTCGTCCCCATTCCTCTTATTTGTCAACACCTATTCCTTCCTTCCTCGCATTAGTCATCATCCTGAACATCACAATTACAGTAACCTTTCAACTCATTCTACCAGCAACTCCTGTTTGACTATTGCAACACCTGTTCCTTCACCCTCGACTATCTACGATTTACAATGTAGCAACAATCCACTCACTACAGTCACCCAATTGCCTGTTACGACACCATCTATTCAACTCATTGATACCTTGAGTGTTTTGATTTTTTTCACTGTAAAATGTTGATTATTTGAATAAGTTTTTTTAATATTTTTCAATACAACGCAAAATTAATAAAGATATTACCTTAAACAAATTGCTAGTTTTTCTTTACTTCCTATTGGTTTTTGGGCGTTACAACCATCTGAATAAATACAGTTTTCTATCATATTATGCACTTCATCAAATTCTCTTCTGCTCAACCTAAAATAATTTGAAAACACAGGATCAGAAAATTCGGACGATAGTGCAAATTCCCCGTGAGTGTTTCTTCTTTCCATGTAGTTTCTCTTTGAAATGTTATAAAACAGTTTCTTCAAATTCTGCATCCGAATCTGACTCGGAACTGTCCAAAAACAACGCCATGTTTAAATAAAAAAAAAACAAGCACGATTTTTCCTGATCTGTGTTAACCTGCCCGGCACTGCGATCGCCTACGTCTCAATGTGCGACTTACCCTTTGTTTTTGTTATCGAATTCACAAACCGCAAGATTAATAAACACTGCCTGGATCGTATTACACTCTTACGGTATTAAGAGATTATTTATTCAAACACGTAAGGTAACTGTCCAATTATCGACATCTTAAGCAATTTGTGAAGTTAATTATATTCTGTTGGAATTTCTTTCTTATTTAGTTTAATGTTTTGTATCAACATTTAACTATTTACTATTCCTACACTTGTATCCTATAATTTGTTGCAATTTTTTTTATTCAAGGAAGATCACATGTAGGGGAAAGTGTTATTGTACTTTGGGGCAATTTATTTCATTAATTTTTTTCTTCGATTTTTTTAAGGTAAGCAACATCACTGAAATCGAATGACTTATGCACTTTCAGATGAATTTTTGCAAAAGGGATTATTTTATATTTTGATAGTGATATCATACAGGTATTGATATCAGCAAATTGTACAACACAGTGTTAAATAGGTGTAAAGGCGTACTGTATTTTATTTATGACATATTATAAGACAGAAAGTCTAATGGGAAGACAAACTGTTCCATTGTATATCTGAATCGCACAGTTCGTATGGTTTTTCATTTCTTACGAATTTGGTACTATTCATAATTTTATTTAGATACACAACCTCAAAAACACCTTCCTCTGATTTTGTTCTGATGTCGCACAGACTTCCAACATTGGGTAATTTCCTACTAATTGCTCTTCCATTTCCATTTCAAGATTTGATTCTTCAACTAACTTTTCTAAGTAATTGTCATCGTCATAGAATCTTGATTAAGTATTTCAATGTTGTCATCGTCGGAACTCTCTTCTTGCAAAACTTTCTTTTTTAATTTTTGAAATTTATTTTTTGATTTTTTGGTTTCTCTTTTTAAATATTCTGCTTCTAGCTCATTTTCCTTAAGGAGTTTCCGTTAATATTCTTGATTTTCCTTTTTTTTCGGCCTTCTTAGGTCTTTCGCGGTGCAGTCTTGGGATACGGCCTGATTATTTGGTGAGACACAATATCATTTTTTTACTCGCTTGGAACATTTTGAGACTGATAAGATGGTCCAAGTTCATCAATATTTGTAAGCTGTTGCTGTTTTTTATTTGATAATTCAATTTTCGGTCGGTTTGTTACAAAGGCAGTCCATAATTCGTTTTCACCAAATACTTTAGCATTGAAAGGATAAATCCGTGTTACTAAGAATCCTTTAGTGATGTTCTGTTGAGTAAAAGCTCTTGGGTAGGCCTTTCCGACGATTTCAGCAATTTGGTAGAGCAAAATAGGTTTTATCTGATTTTGCAACATCCACTCATTACTAGCTTGATTGTAATAAGATTTGTAAGGACCAAATACGGTTCTATCTAATGGTTGGAGCTTATGTATGCGGAGGGAATGTAAGTAACACTACGCCGTTGGATTTTGGTAGATCAATCACGGGGATTGAAATATGACTCATGATTATCGAATACCAACAGGACCGGATTTTCTTTAGTGGGCCTCACATACTCAATGAAATGTCTCACAAATTTCTCTTTATTAGACCAACCTGATGGATTTGCAGCAATATGTGCAAGGATTCAATATGTGATGCTTGAAATGAAAATTAGCATTGGTTTGGTACACGGTTTCCTATAGCATTTATAACAGCTATCATAATTGATATGTCATGCACCCAACTTTATGTTTTACTCTTTTAGGAGCTGTGATACGCGGTGGAACATGAACTGTGATATTACCAGTCTTATCTACATTGT
This sequence comes from Abscondita cerata, assembly GCA_030710515.1. Taxonomy (NCBI): domain Eukaryota; kingdom Metazoa; phylum Arthropoda; class Insecta; order Coleoptera; family Lampyridae; genus Abscondita; species Abscondita cerata. Next base: position 47,274 of record JALBCR010004256.1, read on the forward strand.
AGATATTTTGTGGAGCAAATTTGTATTTTTATAGACAGGCTTTAAGTTTCGTAAAAAATTCTTCGACACTTTTTTTATTGAAACTTGTGGAGCGCGATAAACTGGCGGCCTCAGGTTTTTTCAATGACAATTGTGAATGACGCTTTAGGAAGCGCCTAAGCCACTCTCTGCCTGCTTTTTTTCTTCTCTCAACTTATCGGGCAGTACTTTTTTACTTGCACAGGCATACTGAAAAGCCAACTCTCGAACTTGCCGTTTGTTTAAACCGCAGTTCAGTATAGCTAAGAACTCTAAATACTCTCTTAACTGTTTCTCTTTCTCATCAAAGAATACTTTTATTACCAGCATTTGTCGGTACATAATTACAAGTTTGATTTCCAGATTCACGATCCAATTGAATATGACGTGATAAAGTAGATATACCAATATTATCAAGCCTTGAAGCGTCTCTCAGGCTTATATTGTTAGTCAGAACATCATTTACTGTTGCTTTAAGACCAATCACGTTATAGTTTTGCTTTTTTTTCCGGTTTTACTTCGAGGCATATTACTAAAATAAATAAAAACAGTCACAAAGTATTGTTCTTTTAAAATAATTAATCAAAAATGTATGTGCATGTACCTTCGAACAGTCCAGAGGTACATGCAAATTCCTGTCCCGAAGTACAAGTTTGAAGCCATGGTGGCATAGTTGTAATAATGTTTTTTAGGTTAGCCATCACATTTTTAAGTTGTGGTCATAGCAATCAGCAAAAACTGAAGTATCTACTTGCATGAATAATTTACAATGTTGTATAGGTATTTCAGCTGTTAGACTCTTGGTCAGAAATTCTCAAAAGTAAACTTCTTGCTACCAAAACTCACATATCACAAAATCTCACATATCGATGGCTTAGTTCTAACAGGTCGTAAACCCACAATATTTACGAAATTTAGTTTATTACGTTTCTGGGATGGTAGAGGTCTCTTACATCTAATTTTAATACGCTTTAACCCACAAAGTACTAATAATATTTTAAACGATTAGTTATAATAGGACGTATCACAGCAGGCGATTTAGAAAATACAAATAACTTTGATGGTACTGAGGAAATAGTTAATGCAGTAGCAAGTATTACAGACCCTTCTTCAGAAAAGTTAATAGACGAAAATCTGATAGAAACTGATGCGCGAAATGCACAATTTTCTGGGGAAGATGATGTTGATGATCCAGAATGGCTACCACCAACAGAAACAAATGAAGTGCAAGATGAAGTAAATGAAGAAAAGGATGAAACAAATGAAGTAGATGATAATGAAATTAGAAAAGTTGAGAATGGAAGAACTAAAAATAGGAAACGACGAAAAGTTCCTGCACCCGATGAGTGGAACAAAAACAAAAATAAAAAGTTGCGGATGATGGGAGAAAATTATTTGGGATACTCAGGATCAACCGATGGAACAGTTAAGCAAAATATGGAACGTACGGCTAGTAGTCTAAAACTTTACTGCAATGATAATGAATTTTGCAAAAGAAGTGGGAAAAGAAATTGCTCTCTTTTTACCCTTGAAAAGCGTCAAGAGATATTTAATAATTTTTGGAAGATGACTTGCTTGGAAACAAAAAAATCTATGTGCTCAGTTTAGTTCTTTACCAGCAAAAATATTTAATATTTAACACGCAAAATGCATGCAAAGATGACAAAATCACCGAGTGTGAGAAAACGACGGAGTAGTGGGGTACCTGTTCGCTAACGTCGTTTAAGGGGACTGCAATTTATATAAGCGTTGAGAACGGGTACTCCAACTACCTCCGTTTGCTCGCACTTGGTCATTTTAAGTCATCTTTGCATGCATTTTTTGCGTGTTAAATATCATTTTATCGAAAAATGAGAATATGCGTTTTGTTCCTTTCTATTTCAACTTCACAATTTTTTTTTATTTTTGACAATCGGACGACCACACGAGCATTCAGCCTCGAGTGAATATATTGCTTTAAAAAGTTTTAAATCGCAATTTTGCATGAACTAATTGCCCGACAATTGCAGGGTTTTGCACACACTAAGTACGTATCATTACCTCCTACTTCCTGAAAGATTTATGCTACATCTCAAAAAATGACGGATCTAGGAATTAAAAAAAAAAACACAAATATTTCACTTCTGCCGATTTTCCTCGGAAATTTATTACCTGATCTAGTTGAATTGGTGCTGATTTTATTCTTTTCTTTTTACACTATTAATGTTGGTTCATTACTATTCACTCGGGAAAAAAAAGTTGAGAAAAAACACTTTTTCATTTAAATGTTAATTAACAATATAATGACAATTCATTTTCGGTATAAAACAAGAATATAAGGTATTTTATACAATTTACAATTACATGGCACATGCGGTATTCTACTATTATTTTTGTCAAAAATATATCTCTATTTATTGTACTATACGACTACGTGTGGAACGAAGCAGAGATCTGATATAGACGCCTGTAGGTCCGTCGACGGACCTACAGGCGTCTATATTTGTCTCATGTATTTTAAAACACCTTCAGACACATTGCATTGATAAAGAAATACTGGCTGTGAGTACCAGAACCGTAACTCTATTCTAGTCAATGCATTAAGCTATTTTTCTACCAAAAATGGAGTTTGTGTACAGCAAAATTTTTAGAAAAAAGGCATATACACAAATGGAATGTGATTCCACACACGCCCTAATTGAAAGAAAATTAAAAGGACAGCAAATAATACTTCCTTCTCAGTATGTGAGTGTAATTAAGGAGGCTAGAAAAAAGCCATTTCCGTTGGATGTACAATATACCTGTCGTACGACTTTTTTAAAAATTATGATGACAAATCAATAATCCGCTTTGACTCCATCCGTCCAGGAAAAATGAAGAACGATCCAACAGTTTCAGACCTCAGAGTTTTAAAATACTTACCTGACGGAAAAATACAATATAAACTTAAATTCACTGACGAATACAAAGATTTACCATAAAGACCCAAAATGCTTAGGGTAAACGATATTATCCTCCAACCCCTATTTAAAGAGCGATTGCCAATTAAATTTTCTAAATGGAAACACCTACAAGGTCTCAAAGCTGTCCTGGAAAAAGATGCTCACAGTTTTTATGATCTTATTCCTCAGTCTTCTAAATAAAATTTAAAAAAATTTAAAAAGTAATTGCATTACATTAATTACGCTTTGTGTTTTTTGTGTTGAGATTAATAAACATACTTTTATTTGTACTTTCCATACTTTCTGTTTGATTTTTAAATTTATATTCTATTAGAGAGTGTCAAAATACCTCCAAAGCAAATCTACAAAGATTTTTTCAGTATAGCCCACATTTTTAAGACACACTGTATGTTTTATTTCTCCTAAAAAAACTAATGGCTAAAAGACGTAAACAACATAATAAAAATACCAAAAAGTCGTAACCTACATAATTTTTTACCAGTTCCAAAATTATAAAATAACTAGGTACAATAATCTATCAACCTTTTTGTAATTATATCTTTAATTTTTACAATATTACCAGTCAATTTGACATAACCCAGTTTTTTTATGTTTCCTGAAAAATTCTATAACAATGGGATACCACCCGTTAGAACTAAGCCATCGATATGCATTCATAGTAACCGCTCTCATGGAAACAGACTACAAATTAGATGCTAATCCTCCATATATTTCAAAAGTTGTTGTGATCGCACTGCCTCTCGTGTTTGGAATTTCAATTAAAATTTCCCGCTACAATTTTAAACTGGTTGCATAAGAAATTACTAAATTTAAACAATTTTTTTTCACAACACCTACTAAATTTGGTAAAATTTGGCTAAAAAAATTGTGTACAAATATGTTTGATTCATTTTACATGAAAATGATGAAAGTGAAATTAAGAAATTATGTCAAATGTTGTTTCAATAAATTTTCTAACAAATTTTATAAAAAATTTAGTAGTGTCTAAATGGATTAATGTTAATGTTAATATTTGTACAATGAGTTTATTAAGAAATTTCTAATACAACTATTAATGCAAGTAGTAAAAACTACTTTGTTTTAAATTGTCTCTTTCGATGTAATGTAATCGTTTAAATCGATATGTTTGCGACAAACCCGTTTTTGATTATAAACTGCTTTACATGACATATCAGACAACCATCTCATTCTATTTATTTGCTTTTTTTGGATTTTGGAAATCTATGGCAATGTGTTGCACTGCTGCATTGGAAACATATTTGTAAACGATCACCTATTACCTTTAAAAAAAATTTTTTACTAGAGTTTATGGGTTTCTTTTTTTACTTGCCAAGCTCATGTTGATAACTTCGTTTTTCATAGAATCTGAGGGTAATCACACTTATAATTGTGGAGAAATATTCACTCCTCGATTGGTTGTAGGTGTTATATCGTCTCTTATCAAATTAACGACATAAAGTGCAGTATTTTTCTTAAATTCCGTTTCAAAAAATTCGCCTAAAGAGTCTGTCATTTTCATTGAACTGTATTTGTAGTTTACTAAAGTAATGAATTTTCAAAAAACGAATAGAGGTGTCTATTAAGACGGCAGTGGACGGTCAGGCACAACAAATCCGTCTTTTCGTTACGAACAAAGTGGATAAATTTAAATACAGCGGGCCCTGGTGTCTTTCCAGAAGCTGTGGAATATGCATGAACAATTCTTGGATGACCATAAACGGTCACAAAGCGTCACCAACTCAAAATCTTTATGCAACGTACGGAGGACTGTTGAGTTTAGACGAGTTTTGGTTAAAACGGCGAATGTTTGATATTCGCGTGGTTCGGATATCGCAACATTTTGTATGTATAATCGAGATTCGGAGGATCAAGAGTTTTTAGTATACTTCCGGCACTGTGCCCGTGCGTGTTGTATCCAGCTAACAAATGTTAGCAAGTGCTATCGTGTGTATTATCTATCAAAATCAACGCACAACAATCGTCCTTTACCCCTGATAAAAAAGAATTCTTGTTATAAAGAACCAGTCCTTTGTTCACTATCACAGCCACATCAACCAACCAATCTATCGAATTGAGCAAGGAGTAATCAAATCAAAATTACGAAGAGTAATCGAATGAGGTCAACATTATCAACGTGAATTATTAAATATCAAATACCTACATATAAAAAAATATTTCCGATTCAGAATATAGCATTTCAGCTCATTTATACATGCATTTCCAATCAAAACTGAAGTTTTGTCTAAATTAACAGTGTATAACACCGTTGGTAACAGGCGAGTTTCACCAGTTGCGAAAGCTCCTACCTGCCTATTCAGTTGGATTTTCGAGATCGCGTCAATTTTGTGATGGCCATACTGCAGTCCATTTAATCAATATTGCAATTATCACATATACACCATAAAATAAACATATGAAAATAAATAGAAGTAAATGTGACTATGGGCCACCCCGCAACATTCGTCTCTTACGAAATAGAAAATATTAATTGTACATCAAGGTTCTTTCACACACTGGTTTTGTTTCATTCTGAATTCTACATTAATAAATAGAGCGCTTTAAAAGGTATCTTAAATTAAAAGATCAAAACAATTCTTGTCATTGTATAGAACTCAAACAAAGGGAAGCGTCCATAAGATATCGGTTTCCGCAATACATAACGTGAAATCGCAATAAATACGCATAACATAGAACAGATTGGAATACGAAATAACACGAATATTATAAAATATCATTAATACAAAAAAACAATACTATAGTCTGTATACTATTGGCGCGGAGTAATAAACCTGTCAGAATTATCGAATCTCCCGTATTGCATTGGCGTATAGGTACTTGATACGTTTGGAAAATCATATTTTTAGTAGGTAAATATATTATAATAGTAAAATATACCTTTATATGTTATTTATTTTATTTGTATAGTAGATCACATTACAAATTTTACTTCTTACGTATTATATACCATTATTTTTGTATCTTGGTATAATACCCACATCTACGGCTATGATTCTCGTTTCTGTCAGTACCTGGGCTGATGGCAACGTGTTTACACAGATTAACCTATTGTTCTCAGACCCTAGATGGGTCGATATGCTGCAAGAGCGGCACAATGATCGTATTTTGGTTAGAATTTATTGGTTTTTACTTAACCGTAGAAGTACTGCTTTTACAAGAAAAATAAAGAATTATTTCAAGCAATTATGATTTATTACTCCGCGCCAATAGTATACAGACTATAGTATTTAGTCTCCCTCGTACTTAAAATAAAGATTGAATCCAAAAGCACGAGGCCGCGATAATTAGTTTTTGAATATAAGTTACAATCAAAAGCACGCATCTTGAAATTATTGTGCTCTAACTGACCGCCGCAGACCGACATACCTTAAACCGATTTCATCAGATAACAAATTTGAAGCTTCTCTTGAAGGTTCAATAACTAAGATTAAGTTGATTATCAAACATTTCGAATATCAAGTACAAAATAAAACTAATAATTCAAACCTGACCATGATAATAAATATTCCCTTGTGTCTTTCTGACAAAAAAAAACAAGTACTGTGCTTTTTGTCTTTAAATTTTAGTAGTTTGTCCTAGACTTTAGGAATGCACTGTATATAAATAAACATATACATCGTGTCCCGAAATAAATGGAATAACAGAATGAGGGTGATAGGATGTAAGGTAAACACTGAACAAGGCACATATTTTTTTATTAATTAAAATATGGTTCCGAATGAAGCAATATCAGTGTGTGAAAAAGCCTTGTTATACGATTAATATTTTCTTTATAATAAGAGACGAAAATCAAGTGGGATGAGCTTAGCCACATTTATTTATATCTACGTGAATTATCTGTTGATCAGCAGTTCAATTGTTAAATAGATTAAACAAAATAAAAACAGGAAATCGGCTATTTTGGGAAATGGATAATGTAATCACAAACAACAATGGCAATCATAAATACTTTGAACGAATTCAAACTTATAGGGAGAAAATGTAAAATTACTTTTCAAGCAATGGGCAAAATATAACAATCGTTTGGTAACATTACTAACCACAAGATCGTTTCTACTTCTACACATTCAACAAAATGTTCCGGGTATATATGACATGCTAAATGATAATCACCCTTTCAAGATAGTGAGTAACAAAATCGTAAAAATAGCCGATTTCCTGTTTTTATTTTGTTTAATCTATTTACTTATTTATACGGGTGGTCCAGTGCGAGGAAGGTGGAAATATCGGAAAATACTTTCGCAATGAAAGTTGTGCAAATCAATGAGGCACATTTTAAAATTATTATCGTTTATACAGGGAGTTCCATAAAGTGCGATATACCAAAGTTATGTTTTTTTAAATGAAACTACCCATTTTTTGAATTCTAATGTGACTTGATGCATTATATATAGTTGTCTAAAATGGAGGGTTTTCGCATTATTTTACTTTTTCCGGAAAAATTGACTTTTTGAAAAAAATAGATAACTAAATTATCCTGGAATTTATCCAACTGCGATTTCGCAGCTTTAATATGCATTACATGTGCTAACTACAGCTGGTTGTTCACCTTTCCAACCTCGCTTGGTTTTGAGTAAGTTATTTAAATTCTAACTTCCTAAATTCATGGTTAACTGGATTTTCAAATGGCACCACCTAATTTTTTATGTGCCGTTGAATGTAGAATCTCATAAGCTTTCTAATGATAAGATTGTAGGTATCTAACTGTTACTCAAAAATCCGCAAGAGTTGGATACCTACAACATTATCATTAGAACGCTTATGAAATTCCACATTCAACGGCACATGAAAAAATTAGGAGGTGTCATTTGGAAAAATCAAGTTATCCAAGAATTTAGGGAGTTCAATTTAAATAATTGATTACTTAAAACTTAGCAAGGTTAGAAAGGTGAATAACTGGCTTTGAATAACTTAGTTAGCACATGTAATGCATATTAAAGCTACGAAATCACAGTTGAATAAATTCCAGGATAACTGAGTTATTTAATTTTTCTCGAAACGTCAATTTTTTCCGGAAAAGTAAAATAATGCGAAAACCCTCCATTTTAGACACTATGTATAATTCAAAAGTCACATTAGAATTTTCCCAAGGAATCCCAATTTGTAATAAAAAATGGGTGGTTCTCTTTAAAAAACATAACTTTGGTATGTCGCACATTTATGGAACACCCTGTATAAACAAAAATAATTTTAAAATTTGCAGCATATCCACCTTCCTTGCAATAATGGGCGACTCTATGTGTATATGTGTTATATTAGCAACACTGAGTATTTCTGCTATTTAACCATCTCAAAACTATTGCGATCTTACTACGGTGTCGGTGTGAACACACTAATAACTAACATTCATCAGTTTCAATTGGAAATGTTGTGTTTGTATAATTGTTGAACGAAGCCTGGGGTTTTCTCTGCCCTTTTCTTTCTCCAGCTAGTGTAGGCAGACTCCTTTTGACTCGAAAAATTTAGACAATTTTGTCTAAAAATGTCTGTTTGAAAAATTGGGTTGTAGACGTTGATCTGATTAAGATTTCCCCACCTCACACATTATACCGACCCTACCTCAACGGTACCGACAAAGGGGTAATTAACCTTTTTGTAGCGCATGGGCTAAAGATACAAAATTGAAATTCAAATTAAGTCATTACATAAATCAAAGAAATCTAAACAGAATCCATAGAATCATAGAAGGGTGGTAAACCAAAGTTATATTCGATGAACAAAAGTTCATCTTATGAATTCACAAAGTCTGTCTGTCTGGATGTCCGTAGCTTTTTTCCTGTTGACATTTTTGAAAATTTTTGCTTCGATCATTTTTGTCCTATCTCATCGGCAAAGTGGTCAAATCGGCTCCCGAAAAAATTTTAAAAAAAATTTTATAAATTTTAAGCTAAATAAGCAGTTCTTTTGTTCATCCCGGCAATGCAAGCTTGCGCATTCCCAACTGGTTTTTAAATGGAACGCCTTCTGATTGGAAGAAAGGCTCACACTTGATAAATAAAAAAAATTTTAGAATAACTTGGAGTTTAAATAAATAATCGAATTTTGATTCACATATGCACACAATATACAGGGGTGACGCAAAAAGTTAAATAACTCTTTTTTATAAATGGAACACCCTATACGTTTGTTCACGAGTCGACTAAGTATTTCATAAGTTTTCCAGTGATATGCAGTTTGTATGGTGAATTCTGGATCGTTAATAACATATTCCAAAATAATTATTTTATTATGAAGAAGTTGATCTTTTTTGCAAGTTGGCTCATGTCAACGAATATCTTAAGCGAAATGACAATTAATTTTGATGATGCAATTACTTTCATTGCTATTTTTGTATATTTTTGCTCGACGTTAAAGTGAATTTCACTAGTCAATATGGTTTACTGTGTTGGTGAAGCCGATCGAAATGTTACCCTTAGCCAGCAGAATATACCATCAAAGGTATCCCGATGAGAGTACCCCAAAGTCATTTTTTTTAAAGAATTAAATATGGAAAGAAGTAAATACTGACAGGAAAAGATCGATGAAGAAACTCAATTGTTTTAGTTATGTTACAAGAAAATTCGAGTATAAGTACACGAGAAATTACAGCAGAAATTGATATCTCAAAGAGTTTAGTCATCAGGATTATAGTAAAGCACAAATTTCATTCGCATCACATAGAACTACATCAAGAATTGAATGACAAAGATATTCAAAACAGAAAGCATTTTTCTGTAGTCATTTCACTTGGGATATTCGTTGACGTCTTAAAAAATGAACAATTTTTCATAAAAAACGCCGTTTCGTCTTTACAAAAAGAAATTGCGCAATTGAAGAACAATCACAATCAAAATACATCTCTAAAAACTGATTTGGATACTGAAACTCTAATTTATGAATTAAAAAAGCAAACAATGTCATACTTTTTAATGCAGCGAAATGTGCCTCTGGTAGCTTAATCGATAAACGTCAAGCTGACGTAGACTTTGCCAATAAAGTTATTAACTATTTATCTAAGGGTGTGCAAACTATTAGCACTATAAGATTGGGGAAGTTATCGAACAAACCCAGGCCTCTAAGAGTGCAGCTCTAGGAATGATGTTCTCCTAATATTAAAAAAAAATTGCGAAATTCTGACTATGCATTCAATATATTTACTGACAACGCTCCATCTCAACAAAAATATTTCAACAGAATCAGGGACGAACTCAATGCAAGGAAAGCAAATGGCGAAGCAAACATTTACATTAAGTATAGGAACGGTATTCCAGAAATTGCTCAATCAAAAAACATATAGGCAATATACATTTTCAAAACGTCAGAGGTCTTCGTTCTAAAACGTCTAGATTTTTTAGCTTAGTGTCGGAAGAAGAATTCGATATTATCGGTCTAGTTGAGACAGCTTTATCTAATAATATTGTGAGTTCCCAAGCAATTATACCGTCATTCGTTCTGATCGCCAATACACTGTCACATAGAAGCAATAGGGTGGTGGTGTATTAATAGCTATTAGAAAATCTCTTACTTGTTTTTTAATTGACACGGCAAGGTTCAAAGCTAGCGTGCCAAGAGTTGACATTATCGGCTATAAGTGTAATGTGAATGGTGTACCTATACATAATTTCATCGTTTATATTCCGCCAAGCATCTCGACTTCTGATTTATGTCATTTTTTTTAACTTTTTGAAGAACTTTGCCAATGCCTTGACCTTCTACTAATTATTGGGGACCTCAACATTCCTTCTTTTAACAAACCAAATGCTAGTGACACTAAATTTAATTTAATTCATGAATGTATCTGTACTCTTAACCTAAGTCAGTATAATTTTGTAACTGATAGTAACAATAGACGTTTGGATTTAGTTTTAAGCAATTTTAAATGCGAAGTACAACAAGACTGTGCACCCATTATTTTGGAAGACCTTGTTATTTCTGCGGATCTGCGTATCAACCAAGAAACGGTCATACAAGTCCCATATTCTCAATATTGAAGAAGCAATTAAAATTGATCCTAAAGTATTTTGGTCTTTGTTAAGTCTAGGGATCATCTATAATTCCCGGTAAAATGTTTAGAAAATATTTTTCATCTATTTATGGTCCAATTTTATCTAAATATGAACCATTAGATTTCCAATTCAATCATTTCCCTAATATTTCTATGCCGCTAATGTCGGATGAAGCAATATTGAAGTAGGTAATTTAATCGCATAAATGTAAAGTAACATCTGGACATGACCAAATTCCTAGTTTTTTTTTTATTAAGGATTGTGCATGTGTTTTTGTTAAACCACTTCGATTTATTTTTAATTTAGCTCTCTCCACAAATTGTTATCCAAACGCATGGAAAATATGTCCAATCCTGAAGTCTGGTGACCCGAGTTTAGTGTCAAACTATAGACCAATTAATGTTTTAAGCAATTTTTCAAAAGTTTTTGGAAGGTATATAATCAAATATTTTCTGACGTTAGTAACTATATTTCTCCCTATCAACATGGTTTCATGAGTCACCGTTCTACATTAACTAATTTAGCTAGTTTTTCGCAGTTGACAACTTCAGTGTTAGATAACCATGGCTAAGTTGATCTGCTTTATACAGATTTTAGAAATGCTTTTGACTCTACAAATCATCCTATAATTCTTATGAAACTAAAAAACTTTGGTAACTGTTTACTATCTTTTTTTGCCTCATATTTGAGTAACAGAGTACAATATACAGATTTGAATGGTTTTCAATCGCCAAACTCATAGCGACATCTGGTGTTCCTCAAGGTTCACATCTTGGACCGCTATTGTTTATTATCTTTATTAATGACTTGTCAAACGATATTTCTTGCAAACGTTTGTTTTTTGCTGATGGCCTCAAGTTATATAATTCTATTGCTACTAATGATGATTGTCAATATTTACAAAATTAACTCACTTTAGTTTTCGAATGGTGCGTCAAAAATGATCTTCATTTCAACATTGCTAAGTGTCGTATTGTCTCATTTACAAGAAAACAAAATTGCATCATATTTTCATATTCAGCCAATTCTGATATTTTGGATCGTGTTGATGTTATAAAAGACCTAGGAGTGACTTGATTCTAGTCTTACGTTTTCTAGTCATGTTAAAGATCACGTCTTCTGCTTCAAAGACTCTTGGTTTTATAATTCGCACATCTAATTTTTTTTTGGATCTCCTAATTCTCTAATTTCAATTTACAACTCTCTAGTTCGAACCAAGTTAGAGTACTGTAGCCTAATATGGTTCTCGTTATATAAGGTGCATATAGACCACATTGAAACTATTCAAAGAAAATTTATGTCGCGTTTGTGATCGATGGTGTTTATCCATCAAGAGATTATCCCCAAAATCTTCTTTTGCAACGATTTGAAGCTCATTCTCTTGACACTAGAAGATTTTGTAGTGCCATCAAATTGCTTTTTAATATTACTGGGTCACCCTGTATATTTTCTATCAAATTAGATTTTCTTTGTAAAATATAGTTATGGTGTTTAGTTCAGATGAAGAAATAGATTATATCGCGTATTATACCTAGTCGTATGATTACTGTGTATTCGAAATCGTAAAGTAAAGGACTCTTTTGAACTATAGCAACCACTACAGCATTTTAGCAGTTAAAGATTGATCACAATCACACAATTGATGAAATGTTTGTAAATGGACATGCCTCGTCCATGCGAGGAGGTCTTAGATGTTCTACGTAGATAATATTCCGTTGTTATAAAATTTAACACGATTAGTATGTTTTGTCTGTGGTTACCTTTATTTTTGAATTAAATTTATTCTGCCGGTTTGACATATTTACTTATGTCAGGTTTATACAGGGTGTTGCTATATTCGAACGACAACGCTCTACCCAGAGATCTTGTAAATTGGTGAATTCTGATATAGGAACATGAACCCTTAAACGGCTTAGTTGTTGAGATACAGGGTGTTGAAAACTTAAACTAAAAATTAATGTTATGACATTTATTACAGCCGCAGATGTCAGGTTCAAATTCGAGCTCGATTTTAAGACATCTAAAGCTGTAATGTGTCATAACATCGAGGTTTTGTTCAATAGTTTATCGGTTTCAGGCAACCACCTCCGCATTTTTTAATTATTATGACTTTAATCTGAAAATTAATAAATCAAAAATTAATTCGCAGTTGTTTCAGTTAATAATAATTATTAATTTTAATTTATTTTAATAATACATAATAATAATAATTTAATTTGAGTAATTAAAAATAATAAATAACAAAATTTAATAATAATAATAATTTTAAATTTATTATTATTAATTAAAACATTAAAAATGTTTAGTTCTTGCAACTAGTTTTTATTTATCTTTAACAACTTATTTATCAGCGTGTATTAGGTAATAATTTTTTTAATTGTATTAAAAGGTAAATTGTACGTTATGCTGTGGTGACATTTAACAATACCTACACAGATTTCGTGTATTCAAGGTAATTATTTCTAACATATGGGACGATATAGTGATTACAAGTAAGAAATTATTTACTCACTGACCGTTCCTTTGAAAAATCAAGTTAAAATTAAATTAAATTCTTACCTCACCATAATTTAAGTAATTTGTTATCGTGGTATTGGTAAGTCCAAATCGTCCCATTTTTTTACGTTGATTTTGTATTTAACTATTTAACTGGAAGTATGTAGAAGCACACAACTCGTACACTAGTTACTTTTTAAATTCTCTAACAATCGACAGACCGGACAATCATGTGAGTGATTACAAACCGCAACCGTAGGAAACCTTTTATTGCTGCCATTACGATTTGCCGCAAAATAAAATATTTTTTTACGACCTAATACGAGGGCGGTTCAAATTTGACCTGCATTTTATTATCCTGGCCATTACAAATTATAAATTAATATTACCTATACATACAACATTATTGTAAAAAGTAAAACCCCGATTCTTTAAAATACAATAATCCCATCGCTCCGTATTCCCGTCGAAAAAAAATCTTGTGTTTAACGACCACATTAGAGGCAAATTGCTTGCCTCCCAAGACCTGTTTGAGTTCCTCAAAGAGATGATAATCACAGGGTCAAGTCTAAACTTACTGTAATATGCTAAATTAATCGTTTTTTTCTTCGAGAAAATTGACCTAAATTGATCCAAGAGCGTCCCAGAATACAGTTGATTGTTGTCTTTAGAATTTTTTAGGCGTAGCGTAGGTTGATTTTTTACTGGGTAATTTTTTTTACCAGAGTTTTTATTTTGTATAATTATATTATTCTCTCAGCGGTTTATTCCAGGGTAAACAAAACACCCTGTACAAAACAATCTTTAACTTGAATTCAAACAAGTTTTGTCTAAAATATTTTCTTCTATCTTTAATACTTGACCCATCAATCACCTAATACAGAGAGCCGTCCTACCCTGTATATTCTAAATACAAAAGGAATCTCGTGAAGTTGAACCTGATGGAATGTGTTCAGGTAGAACTACTAGCTCAACAAATGATTTTATATTAACTTTTCTTCATAAACAAAATTTCAAATACCTCTTTTTCTAAAAAATAAATTAAATCCTTAGTTTTAAACTGAACAAAACGAAATAATCGTCTTTAGTTGGTATAATGCGCTTTAATTGTGTAAGTAATGCGGAGGTCTAGCGCCAATACTGTGAACCCTTTCGATTTCCCAAGATCCAATATTTTCATGGATAAATGGAGCTAGTGATTGTCCATGACTAGGGTTATCACAAGAACTAGAGGAATTTTTCACATCATCACTACGGAAGTAATTCTCTGTTCATCCATCCTAGTGTACCAGGTAGTGCATCTATTATCCTCAGGCCAGGTTCAAGATGATCCGTATATCGATTTGATCCGGATATTGTTTGGATCATTGAAAGTATTATTCCAAATTTTAAAATTATGTCGATCACACCAACCGATTCAGAATTTTCTTCTCATTCGAGTCTTTTTTAATTTCTTCTTTATTTCGCAACAGTTTGCAAATTGTGTACTTACGAGTACTTATAAGCGAGCATTTTTACATAAAGCAAATGCATCTTTTTTAGTTTAAACTTTTATAGAAACTTATGTGGATGCTATCAATCGATTCAAAATTTTCTCCTCTCTCTAGTTTACTTTTTTACATTTTTAATTTTTTTTTCATTTAGAAATTTTATTGTAAAAACTTTACGGAGTGGGATCGTTCTCGATTACCCCAGCAACTTTAATTCTACCTTAAAATTGACTCTTGGAAATACGACTGGCAGTACATATTATACTGCAATTTTAGGAGAAGGTTGCACCATAGTAGCCTCGGTTCCGTCTCATTTTGGTGCCGTTACCAACAGGCGGTTGACGTTTACGTACTGTATCAATTTTTTTTTAAACTCGAAACTGCACTGAAAAGGTTATTTTAAATAATAAAAAAAAATTCAAATCAATATTAAATTTATAAAGAATGTTCTATTCAAATCATGCGTAAATTTAAGGTAATAAAAGTTAAGATTTCTAAAAACCGACCTCTAAAAAATATAAGAAAGCAATAAATGTATTTCTCTAAATAAATAATACTTTCGTTTAGTTGCAATTGAGATTTAATAAGAACGGATGTTACATTTAGATAAGAACTTTTAATAAGAATTAATTATTCTTTCTGTTAATTTAGGAGATGGTGAATGAGAATGATTAATAAAACAACTTGTTGTGTTGTTAGAACCAATTTTCATTACGTTTCGAAATCATCAACATCAGATTTTCAATTGATGTTAGCAGAAATTATTAGTCATCTTTGATAAAATTATATAATTCACTGTCATTAAAATAGTGCGATATCAAAACAATGCATTAATGAATTATTTATAAATAATTATGTTAAAAATATCAATATTAGAACACACAACTACATATAGGTAAATTTGAGTATAATTAACATTATTATGTTAACATTCGTAAATGTATGTCGGTGTTCTCATATTTATAGTTTTAACATAATTATTAAATTGTTCATTAATGCATTGTTTTGATATCGTACTATTTTTAATGACGAGTGAATTCACTATAATTTTTATCAAAAATGAATAATACCAATTGAAAATTTGATGAAAATCAAATTACTTTTGAAATAAAGATTTTAAAATGTAATGAAGATTGGTTCTAACAACAAGTTGTTTTATTAATCGTTCACCATCTCCTAAATAGAAACAAAAAATAATTCTTAAAATTTATTTTAAATTTTTGAAGAAAAATACAAGAATATGTAGATAAAGACTTAAAACTGTTGAATTTGTGGGGCATAAACGGCATTTTCTTTAAATGAACAAAGGGGAAGAGTTTGCGATATAAAATATAATCGCTCCATAACTGACAAGAACTATACGAATTAAACTTGTCTGAAGAGGAAAAAAAATCGTTTAAATTTAGTAGGACAAATATCAATTTTTTTTTTCAAATAAATGTTTCAAAAATGTTTACTATTATTTTGAGAATTCTAGGTAGCACATGAAGAGTTCAATAAATTATGCAATGAGCATGTAATGCTTACTATTAAGACACGAGCATCGTAATTAGGAAATGAGCATTACACTACATGTAAATTGCATACCCTATTTTTTCTACGACCCCATAATGTTAAATAGAAACGCTAATTTTATAATTGAGCACTACTACTATAGCCACGAATTGTCAAATTTGCTAAATTATGTTTGACTTTAGCCACAGCACCAGTCGATAAGTGCAATAGACAACGGTGTAATTCTATTGGTTCTGAATTGGTATCCTGCACATGGAACATTCGATAATTTAATAAATAATTCTAAATCTGTATCGTAATAAAAATTTGTATCGTAATAAATTTCATTAGAGTACAGATTGTAAAACTCTAATATATGAATTACAATACATTATTGTTTCGTGAAGAAACTCCTAAGATTCAGCAGAACTATTTTTGAAATTACTAATACAGAACTTTGATACTTGCTTTTGATATGCAGTCAGAACCCTAAAGAATTAGATTTTCAAAATATGTCGTTCAATATTTAACTTCTAAGTAAATTTTTGTTTCTGATTTTCTGTTGTAAAAGTAGAAGTATCTAATCACCAGTGACTATTGCATCTATGCCGCTCCACAAAGACAGACACGCACGGATTATGCATTTGTTAAGTAACTTCAAAATTGACAACTGATTGATAACTAACACTCAGTCATGTCAGTTATTACATGTAAATACATTTGAAAAAGGAAAATCATTTATTAACAACTCATTATATTATGCAAAATGTTATCAAAAGTAATGTTGTGGATTATTTTCCTAAAGATAATGTTTGCGACTATTATTTAACCTTATTCCACGAGCAACAGATATTTCTTAAGTAACTAATACATGCCATCACGTCTAGAATCCAATTCAAAAAAACAATGGCTGTTGGCAGCCCTTGAACCGCGACATTACAAAAATTAAACCTTTATAATTTGTATCTCGGATAAATTAGCCAGACCTAGGCTACCTACATGCCCAGGTCTGGGCACTCATCTATTACAGAAATCAGATCCATATCGTACTTCTTCCGTTTCTGTATATTATCCATAATATAATTACTACCATTTTCTTTCATTGTTTAATTTATTCTCTTTCAATTTTTTATCAAAATTGTTACGATCATGATTTTTCCATTTATTTTCTTTTTTATCTCTATTCTTTTCAGTTTATACACGGTCACAATATCATATCTTCATTTGCTGCATATTATAATAATAATTAACGTCAATCTTTTGTCTTAATTTTTTCATTTTTATCATATTTATTGCTTAATTAACATATTCATAGTTATGTGACATAATTAACCCAATTCCCTCCTTAACTTGTTATTTTTGCTCTAGTCCAGACCACAAAAAACCTTATACAAGGTGACCTAAAGATGTGTAATTGGTCTATAACTTTATTGTTATAAAATGTATCGACATGCAGTTTTCACCACCAAGTAAGTACACTTATGCTACACATTCTAAAAATATTTTGATTATACAGGGTGTGGCGCGAAGAGTTTTGATTAAAAGTAATGGCGGATAGAGTTATGTTAAAAATCTGAAATTACGAAGCTATAGGTTTTCGATGACGCCGAGTTCAAATATAATATTGTCCTTAATGTGGCACTTTCGGTTATACCGGAAGTAGACGTCAACTTTGTTGTTTTAAATGGAACCTAGTATTTTTTATTTTATTTTCGGATTCTACATGAAATTTTAGATTAAATTTGTGAACAATGTCCTATACCAAAATGAAGTATTTTCGAGATATTTCGATTTTTTAAAATTTTGAAAAATCCTAGTCTACATTGAATACCGATATCTCCATTAATTACGAAGCTAGTGACGTGAAATTGTAACTAATAAACAACAAGCGCTTGCCCGTTAACTCCATGTGTCCAACTCATTGATATTTCATACAGAGTGTTTAAAACTTAGCTGCCACCGTGGCCAATTTAAATCATTTATAAGTTGCTTACTTTAAATAGAACACCCTGTATTTTATTACATTTTTCGCTGTATTTTTTAAGCCAATTCGTTTGGTATCAGTATTCCCTATACCTAAATCCAACCAGTTTTGAGATATTTCATTATCTTTGTTAAAACATAACAACACTTAATTATTTCAACATTAGTAAAGGGTAGGCCATGATTTCCATTATTTAAGGTGATATTTTGATATTTTTTCATAAGTTATTAATTCTGAAAAGTAACCAATAGCCTGAAAGGATTATTAATTATGGATATCATTAAAAACGTTGACTAGGTATTTTGTATTAATTTAATTAGATAACTTACAAACAAAAATAACTAAATGTAATATTAAACAAATAAAGTTTTATAATAAGTGTTCAAAATTAGCTCCATCTACTTCTAAACATTTATGAATCCTTTTCATTAAGCTACGTCTTGTAATTCTGGAAATATGGTCGGGTGTTAGAGAATTAAAAGCAAGTAAGACTCTTTGCATCATATCTTCCTTTGTCGTAACAGGTTTGGAAAATACCTGATTTTTAATGTAACCCCAAATACCAAAATCTAGAGGAGCCAAATCAGGAGAGCGAGCTGGCCAACGAAACGGACCTTGATTGGCAATCCATCTATCATCAAACATGTCGTAAAGATGGTCAGCAACACGCCCAAAGTTATGAGGAGGTGCTCCATCTTGCTGATACCAAGCTGAAGTCGCCTCTCCATTTCTTAAAGTATGTAACGCGGGTCGTATGACTTCTTCTAAAATGTCGCAATATCTTTCACCGTTTAAATTTTCATCATAAAATTTTATTGCTAAAATTTTATCGTCTTTTATTGCACAAAAAACATTAAAACTCCAACTATCTTGGAAAGAACGTTCTTTAATAACATGTGGATTTTCATTAGACCAAAAATGGGAATTATGTCGATTAAATAATCCATTTTTGCTAAACTTTGCTTCATCACACCATATAACTTTTTTATGAAGTTTTCATCCTCTTGGGTCTTCATTAAAAACCATTCACAGAATTGCACCCTTCGAGGAGGATCATCTAATTTTAAGTGCTGCACCAAATGATACGAAAATGGTTTCCATTTGTGTTTTTTAAAATGCGATGAATTGTTCTCGTCGACAAAGTAAGATCTCTTTCACAATCTCTAATAGAGGCATTTGGAGAGGCCGTAAAATAACCCAAAACATTAATTTCGTTTATGTCATTGTCCACTAGTGGTTTATTTTTATTAATTTGTGTCTTAAATTGACCAAACTGACGGCAGTTTTAAGCAATCTTCTTACAATATCACCAGTTGCATTTGGTCGATTTGGATATCTTTCTGCAAAAACACGACAAGTCCTTTCAACAATTCTATTACACTCGCCGTAAATAATAATAAGATTTAGGAAATCATCATTAGTAAACCCTACATTTGCCATTATTTACTATGAAATACAAACTGGTAAAGAAAACTGTCAAAACAACATAAACATTAACGTTCTAACTATCAAATCTTTGACAGCCATGGCCTACCCTTTACTAATGTTGAAATAATCAAGTGTTGTTATGTTTTAACAAAGATAATGAAATATCTCAAAACTGGTTGGATTTAGGTATAGGGAATACTAATACCAAACGAATTGGCTTAAAAAATACAGCGAAAAATGTAATAAAATACAGGGTGTTCTATTTAAAGTAAGCAGCTTATAAATGATTTAAATTGGCCACGGTGGCAGCTAAGTTTTAAACACTCTGTATGAAATATCAATGAGTTGGACACATGGAGTTAACGGGCAAGCGCTTGTTGTTTATTAGTTACAATTTCACGTCACTAGCTTCGTAATTAATGGAGATATCGGTATTCAATGTAGACTAGGATTTTTTCAAAATTTTTAAAAAAATCGAAATATCTCGAAAATACTTCATTTTTGGTATAGGACATTGTTCACAAATTTAATCTAAAATTTCATGTAGAATCCGAAAATAAAATAAAAATACTAGGTTCCATTTAAAATAACAAAGTTGACGTCTACTTCCGGTATAACCGGAAGTGCCACATTAAGGACAATATTATATTTGAACTCGGCGTCATCGAAAACCTATAGCTTCGTAATTTCAGATTTTAACATAACTCTATCCGCCATTACTTTTAATCAAAACTCTTCGCGCCACACCCTGTATACAAATTGTTTCTATACAGGCTGCTGGTAAACCATAGTTATATTTTTTTTAATGGAACGCCCTGTATATTTTTACATACCTAGTTTTAGCATAAAAAAATAATGGGAATTTGTATAGAATAATATAAGCTCTTGTCGTTTCGGCGTTATACAATTTTTTGTTAGAAAAAAGACTCACATTTGATAGATGTAGGTCATGAATATTTTCCAACAAACTTGATAAAAAAAATTTTAGAATAACTAGGAATAATTATTAATAAATAATCATAAAATGGTAAGGTTGTCCTTCTCTTATAAATTATTGAAAAAACTCCAGATGGTGATATCGACGTCTGGAGGCCTTAATTGGCCTACAATCAGAAGCGAAACGTAGCCACATACTAATCCTGTAAGTCATTACAAGCATACCTTCCAATTAAGGCCTCCAGACGTCGATATTGCCATCTGGAGTTTTTTCATTAATAAATAATAATAACAATAAATACTCGAATTTTGATGCACATACGGACACACTATACAGTGTGTACAGAATCATAAAAAGGTAAAGAACTCTTTTTTTATTAATGGGACATTTGAGTATTTCTCTTCACAAGTCAATTAAGTATTTCATAAGCTTTACATTTATATGCAGTTTGTATGATGAATTCTGAATAGTTATTGACATTTCTATAATCCGTTGTATAATTATAACATTGATTATAAATGGTTATAATTTTTGTAAATGGTATGTTTCCGTTAATAAAGAATTATTATTATTATTATTTTCCAAAAAAAAAATATTTTATTATGATAAAGTTGTTCATTCAATTCTTGCTGTAAGTCTACGTGATGCCGATGAAATTTGGGCCTTACTATAATTCTGTTGACGAAACTCTCGTGTGCTTATACACGGGTTTCTTTTAACATAAGTAAAAACATCCATTTGAGTTTCTTCATCAATCTTTCCCTGTCCGTATTTCCTTCTCTTCATATTTAATTTTCTTCAAATCGGTATCTAACATTTTGAAAAGAAATGACTTGGGGTGATATCACATTGGAATAGGTACATTTCGATCGGCTTCACAAATACAGTAAACCACATTGACTGAAATTCATTTTAACGTCAAGCAAAAATATACTAAAATAGCAATGTAAGTAATTACACTGTCATCAAAATTGTCATTTGACAGTTTGCAAAAATGATCAACTTCATAATAAAATAATTATTTGGGAAAATGTCATTAACGATCCAGAATTAACCATACAAACTGCATATCAGTGGAAAGCTTATGAAATACTTAGTCGACTCGTGAACACAGAAGTACAGGGTGTACCACTTACAAAAAAAGAGTTATTTAATTTTTTTGCGATTCAGGACACCCTGTATATTGTGTGCACATGTGAATCAAAATTCAATTATTTATTAAAACTCTAAGTTATTCTAAAATTTTCTTTGCCTAGTTTGTCCGGAAAATATTCATGGGCTACTGGGCAGTGATCTAGTAAATGTGAGCCTTTTTCCTAACAAAAATTTAATTACGTCGAAACGAAAAGATCTAGACCCATATTATTTTATAGAAACTCCCATTATTTTTTTATATACTAATAAAATACAGGGTGTTCCATAAAAAAACATAACTCTGATTTACCACCCTGTATAGGAACACTCGGTAAATAATCAAAATATTTTTAGCATGTGTAGCATAAGTGTGCTGACATGGTGGTGAAAGTCGCATGTCGATATCTTCAATAACAAAAAAAGTTATGGACCAATTACACATCCCTGGGTCACCCTTATGCTGGCGCTTGATATCCTTCATTTTCTTTTTTTCTCCGTTATCCGTGGATTAGCATTCCTCTACAATTTCTTCCTCTTTTTAATTTATACCTTAGCTTTCCATTTACCTACTAAATCCAATGAGAGAATGCATTTGCTTTGGGCATTGATGGAGAAAGTGTGAGGATTATACAGGGTGGGCACTAGTG
Source organism: Abscondita cerata (assembly GCA_030710515.1). Lineage (NCBI taxonomy): Eukaryota > Metazoa > Arthropoda > Insecta > Coleoptera > Lampyridae > Abscondita > Abscondita cerata. The sequence goes on from JALBCR010004256.1 coordinate 69,847, forward strand.
CGTGTATGAGCGATATCTTGGAAAATATTAGGTTTAGAGAAAAACCTTCTTAATAAAAGTTGTGCAGACAAATCAGCTGTATATTTTAAAATAATTTTTGTTTGTACAGGGTGTTCCGTAAAAGCGCGACATACCAAAGTTATATTTATTTTTAAATGGAACCACTCATTTTTTATTATTTGGATTCCTTGGGCAATTCTAACGTTTATGTATCATACATGGTGTCTAAAATCGATAGTTTTGCGCGCTATTTCAATTTTTTCGAAACGTCGGTTTTTCCGAAAAAAGTGAAATATCGCGAAAAACCGTCCATTAGGCACTATGTTATCTTAGAAGTTTATCCAACTGCGATTTTTCAGCTTTAAATTTTACGTTCAACGGCACATAAAAAATTAAATAGTGCAAATTAATTTATCCATGAATTTAGGGAGTTCAATTTAAATAATTGATTACTCATAACTTAGCAAGGTTGGAACGGTGAATAACTAGTTTTAGTTAGCACATGTAATGCATATTATAACTGTAAAATCGCAGTCAGATACATTCCAGGATAACCGAGTTATTAAATTTTTTCAAAACGTCAATTTTTCCGGAAAAAGTAAAATAACGCGAAAACCGTCTATTTTAGATTCCATGCATGATACATAAAGTCATATTACAATTGTCCAGGGAATCCAAATTTGCAATAAAAAATGGGTATTTCCATTAAAAAAACATAACTATGGTATGTCGCGCTTTTATAAACAAAAATAAATTTAAAATGTGCATCTCATTGATCTGCACAACTTTCATTAGGAAGATTTTTTGCTAAACCTAATATTTTTCGGGATATCACTCGTACACGCACTAATGGCTCACCCTGTATAATGAGCTAAACAGGAACGTGTGCCGTAGGCACTTTTTCAGCATATATTGCGATAGATTGTAATTATTTAATTTAAAAAAAATATTCAACTGAAACTCGAAACTCTCAAATTTGTTTAAATTTAAGCCCACGACTTGAGTACGTTAAATGAAAATTGTAGTTTATTGAATAACAAATTTAATCTATTAGCAAAAGCATTCCACAAATAAAAAATACAAATATTAATCATCTTATTATGATGCGTGCACGAAAAATGAAAAATCTAATACATCTTTTATTGGGAAATACACTTATTATTCACAAACTAATAAACTAACCTTAATGCGCTTGTTAATGTCACCGTTCTTGTAATAGTTTGTGGATGACGTCGGCAGAGGGGGTTACTTCTTTCGATGACAACGGCATTTAATATACCGACGGCATTTTCTTTGTTTAAATTCTTTTCTTCAATTTATTGTTAGTTATCACTTTATTTAATTGTCTTATTTTCACAACACTAGCAATAACGACGCAGCAGCAACAATCGTAGCAAAAATTTTTATTTTATTGAGTGCACTTCATGATTTTATATTCATAACAATTTTACTTCACTTGAGGTCTAATTGTCTGCAATATGCTTTATACATAACCCCTCACATATTCCACTTCGATCTATTACCGATCGTTCATCATCAGCCCTCAACTTCTATCTATTGATTGTCTCTAACTATTTAAGATGTTGACTCATTGACTCTCAACTACCGCCCTTTTTTCCATCGTTCACTTTCCTTCCCCACTTCACTCAATGTCTTACCTTTTACATTTTAAGTACATCTGTACTCATTGGAAATGATAATCTTCACAACGTTTAACACAGGAATGCTGGTCTCAACATGCAGCGTCTATTACAAATCAACGGAAATGCTATTACAAATAGGTCTTTACAACTAATGTCAATTTTGCATTTATGAATGCTACAAATAACAGCAACGATTTAGCCGTTTTTCCTTCTCTCTTTGTTTTTTGTTTGAATTTTATCTTTGTTTGGCCGAAATTTTCCGTGTCTCCTATCACATTTAATTACCTATATTGCACCTGTCATTTTTTTTCTCATTATTTACATAAATTATTGTATGCGTTTTTTTATCTTTCTCTCCACAACCATCTTTTATGATTGCATTGTTTAACTCTACTTTCTATATCTATTCATAATTTAACGGATGAAGCAATATTATGGCTTACGAATCTGAAGGACATCTGAAGTTCAGCGATATTTTGTATTCTTGTCTTGATTATCTGTTTTTCCATTATTTTGTTTTGCTATTTCTTTAACCTACTATATTTTTTCGTCATTGTCCTGACTGGCGCTTGGAACGGTCCATTATATGTCGTCATGCAATGGCTGTGCTGTTATATTTTATGTTCTTATTTACCTTCTATAAAGTTTAAACACTTAATTAATATTATTACATGTGAATACTAGGGTGGGTGGGTTGGCATGTTTAGGTTTTAGTGGTTTTCCTAAACCTTGAAGTAAATGCTTTGCCAAGACGAACCAATCCACTATTGCACACGGTTTTGTCACCAATTTGGGTAACCAAAAACTGTAAGTTCGGTTGAAAAATTCCTTACCTCGATTCACACTGTTAATTATTCAAAAAAAGATATGAAAAAAAAGTTGTTGGAAATATTATTGTCTATAACTTTTGTTTGAACTATTTTTTCTAAAACTTATCAATTTTCAATTTCTTTTTCAACTCGTTTAAAAAAGAAGGTGCGCGCGGTACTTCGTTTTGTCGCTGTTAGACGTTTATTATATTTTCGAGCAAATTGTTTCATTTTGGATGTATTTTCAAGCACTTTATTTATTCAAGTGTGTGAAAGGGCCTTGTTGTACAATTAATATTTTCTTGGCCTTGAGAGACGCAGTAAAGGGATACGGTCAGTCAAATTTATTTATAGCTATTTTAATGTTTATTTTAATCCGTATACGTGATATGTGACAAAACTAAATATTGATTAAATAGACTGCCATCTCAAAAATTTTAGGCTTTTTCGAAAATTCAACTGATTAGACAGGTAGGAGCGTAGCGACTGGTGAAAGTTCCCTGTTGTCCACTGTGTTATGTACTGTTAATTAACATCCTTCCGTTTTAATTGGAAATGCATGCCTATATGAGCTAAATTGCTGTATTCTGAACCCGAAACAGTTTTGCACCGACATTCTAATAATGTTTGTGTTTAAATATGAACTGATGAACCGTTTTTACCACCAGGATGCTTATATGTTTGTTTCTGATGAATAATTACCTACAATATGATACGTTCATTATTGTGTACGTTTAATTGTTGGGCAGAACCTGAGGTTTTCTCGCATCATCCTTTCTCGAACAGCTTTTTGGTTTTTGACCGTTTCATTTAAAATTAATTAACGTTTAATTAAATTTACTTTATTTCCTTGCTTTATTATTATTATCAAATAAAATTAAAACGATCGGTGTGATAAGGTAGTCTTTAATTTTTCCATCTTTTTCAGGTACATGTCTTGTTTAAAGATCTGGTTGAAGGAATTCCTTTCCAGTCAAAGAGAGTGCTGAACCGCTGCAAAATACACTTTTTTTAAATTTGGTTCACATCAATTTTCCTTTATTTCAAGAACATCAACGGAAATTATACTCTGTACAGTCTAGCGTTTGAGAAAAATTTATTAAGGATTAAAACTGAATTCAAAATAACTCGAGTGGGTTATGAACTCTGATGAGGAACACACCACGACTGACGAGTACATCAGTCGGCTTCCTTGATTTTTTCCAATCACCCAAATTCACAAAAATGTCCCAGTAGGTTTAAGTGTCACGTAAAATTCTCAATGCAAAACTCATTCGGCATAGTTTAGATCCATTTCATTCATTAAATGACTAAGTGAGTTTTTACGCCCTTATCTGAAGAAGTTTGATCGTTTAACGTATTCTTAAATTTGTAGATTCTAGTATACAGCCCATCATAAGCATGCAGTCCATCAGGTTTCTCTATAAAATATTAAAGTATCCGCTTCATGTATTGAATTTTCCAAAATTATTTGCAAGTACTCAAACGTTGAAAAGTATTGATTATAAGGTACTAGAGTAGTAGAAATACCAACGAATTAATTGGTCTGATTTTAGAGGTTTTACGAAGTCTTGAATATTCCCGAAAACAGCGACCAAGAAAGTATTCGAAAAGCTTATTTGGCAATGGTGAAACGTTATCATCCTGATAGTTCGAGTAACGAAGCAGATGCCAATAAATTCCAAGAAGTATTTCTTTAAAAATTTAATCTATTTTTAATGTTGCTAAGTTATGGTTTATTAGGTAGATCACGCCTTTCGAATGCTAATGGATAAAATAGCTAAGGATAGATGGCAAGCCGACGAAGTAGTGGAAGACGCAGAAGACGATTTGAAAGTATTTACGTGTTTTTGAAATCGACGAATTTTATTTTTATACTTATTCTAGCACGTAGTTCCTCAGCATCGACATTATTTGAGTTACGATGGTATTGGATATGGTAATCAATATCAGAGGCAAAAGCAATACGCCCAGACCAGGGCTGTGCGGGCTAGCGAAAATGTCATGAAACATCGGATAGATAAAAGTATTCAGGAGGATAAAGCCATTGTTGTTAAGAAGAGGCAGTCGCACAAAATTAAGACTAAGTACGTATATTTATAAACTATTTAATACCGATTCAAAAATTTACTAGATTACTGTCGGATTTGCTAGGTTAGCACGAGGTTGTAATAGGTACTAGATGTCGCACCAAACTGTTTGTCATTATAGTAACTTGATTTGGACAGTGGTGACACGAGGCCTTTAATCCGCCATGATGTGTCGAGAATTGAATATCTTACTCATTACAAAAATCATGTAGCACACTATTGTAACTCTATAATAACGAACAGGAAAACACCAAAAACCCCATTTTAAAGTTCATAATAATACTTAAAATTAGTCACAAAACAGTCAAAATATATAAAAAGAACCTCGAAAACTTTAAAAAAATGGACTAAAATACAAGTAAACAAATGCAAAGTCGACACTTAATGGCGAACTGAACACCGCCGTGTCGCCACTGTCTAATAAAGTCACTGTATTTGCCATTATAGAGTTTTTTTAGTTCATGTATTGAACTTCATTTGATAAAAGCGTAGGTATTCACTGAAATGCTTTCTCTTGAAGAAGTATATGAGATGTCAGAGGGATGGAGATGATGTTTTTTCTAACTTGCTTCATGTACCAAAATTTAGTTTTTTTTTAACCAATTGTAAATATGTGTGTAACACTATCATAGTAAAACCAAACTTTAAGGGAGGCGAGTGAATACGTTTGTAAAGTGATAAGAATACATAATAAATTTCAGCTAGAAACATACTTAGTATTTTTATGCTCAGGTTATATTCGGCGTGATTGTTATGAAATAGTTCCCAAAGTCAATAGAGTGTTACAAAGTACAAACTAAAAATCCACATGGAATAACTTCTCAATATGATTATGGAAGAAAAAATACCATTTAAAAGTTTTTGAAATTCGTTTAAAAGTTACAAAAGTTGAGATGTTACAGAGTATTTCATATTTAAAAGTTGGTACTGTCACAGTAGTATAATACTCTATGCGGCGATCTACTAACGTATGGTATCCTCTATTCGACGGACTGCCACTTCTTGATTACACCATGACATAAAGATACAAAAAAAACATACCTTTAAAAAGGAAACGGAAAAATGTAGACAAATATGGTTGCTTGCCAGAAACCCAGTAAGCAGGAAGGGATAAAATATTCGCTATATATTATTCATTTTTCGTGGACGTAACTGTCAACATGGTAGAAATAATCAACCAAATAATATTTCCGATGAAACAAACATTATTACATATTTCTCCTTCCGTGCGGCAGATATCTATAAATGAAAACGGTATCGATGGTTCTCGGGCGCCAGATATTATAGGAGTGGTGGTCGTTCCTCCCATTCGGGTAGCTGTAATGGAGAAACAGTACTCCAGGACTTCACTACCTCAACTAGATTTGGAAGCGTCTAAGAAAACGATTACACGTCAATTGGACGCGTGCAACAATTGGACGTGTGAAAATTGGACGCGTGACAATTGGATGATACAGACAATAGTACAATTGCAACAATAGGTTCCTATCGTATCACTGTTTCAGCCAATTAACGTGCTAAATATTTTGTACTGCAGCGTATAAGCATCGCCATGAAACGAGGAAATACCACCAGCATTCTAGGAAGAGTAGCTGCTAACAGCAAGATAACGTTTTTTACATTATTTTTTTTTGTTTGCAGATGTACATGCTTGTATGTAGGTATGCATGAAAAACAAAATAAGTTTCTTTTAAATTCATAACACTCATTTAATTCAATTAAAATTTTGTTAGTTTTCTTTCATAATTTTATGTTGTAAAAATGCCGTGCATACAAAAAATGCAACAATAAAAAAATTTTGATAGCATGGTGAACCGATAACACCTACCAATCAACAACGTTTACCCGAAAACACATGAAAACATATGTGACCTACCTACCAACACCGTTCACCCCCGATCACATCTACCAACTAACACCGTTTACCCCAAATCACATGAAAACATCTATTTTTTTTTAAGAAGAAAATTGTAATAACTGTATCCTACCAACCAACACCGTGTATCTCCTATCACATCTACCAACCAACACCGTTTACAATAGTTACACAAGCGTCCAATTGTCGCACGCGTCCGATTATCGTGCGTCCAATTACCGCCCGTTCTATTGACTACGTCCAATTGACGTGTCACCGAAGAAAACAACCAACAGATAGAGTCTTAAAAATCATTTAGTTCGATTTTAAAAATCGGAAAATCAAGCAAACAGCGGCAAATATTTACAACCAGCCAAACTAGCCCTTCTAACCTACTATCCCCAAAGTTCTACTGATTATGCAGCAGGAAGCGGTTGCGCATAACGTTCGGGAGAGAAACCAAGGGAAGAATTAAGTGGTCTGCGTACTCGGCAGAAATAGTGACACTAGCAGGTGGGTTAGATTAACATGCGAAACGCGTCACACTGAAGACGACGTACGGAGAGGAATAACTAGGTCAAATACTTCGTTGCAAATCATGCAAAGCCATGATCAAACAAAGTTTTGTAAAATATTAAGGTTGCAATATCCAAAATAATCTATGTTCGTCAGGCGTGTTTAATTCTCGAACTCGCTTACTAAATGAGCTTTAGTCAACAAGTTAAACCTAACAGGACCGCTAGTCTTCTCTACCAATAATAAACCCTGCTAGGTTTAAGGCCGGGGATATCTTTTCTGGGCAAATTTAATTATTTTCGTCCATAGAAATATTCCCAAATGATGAGATTTCGGATTCATTAAAGTGGAAACTGCGAGGAAAAGCGTAAAAAGATGATTTGTCATGAAATAAAAGTTCGTTAGTAGAAAGGATACAAATGGGCACCAAAAAATCGTTTAATTCTAGGGAAAAATAAATCTATGCGCATCTCTTAGTGCAGTTATTAGATGAAAAACGCAAATGGCGACCTCACTAACACGGCATATGGAGCGGGTGCGGCATCTCTGAAAGGCTAAAAGACAATTCAAAGCAAATTAACCCTCACGGGCCTTCGCCATTAAGACAATTCTTAACTAAATTTAAGTTGTTATTACGTTAGCTACACCACTTTACAAAGTAAAACTTGCCTATTTAAAAGTTTGACATATATATAAAGGTATCCTAAAAACTAATTGTTTGTTGTTGTATTTTTAAATTAACAATTATTGTAGTTTTTTAATTCTTAATGAAAATTGGTTTCATTTGTTAAAAAGTTAACACCTAACGAAGAAAAATCTAACCTACCTAACCCAAAATGAACTAAAATAACCTAACCTAACCTAATCAAAGTATGTACGTCAGTTTTTTACCACCAGAAATCAAATGAAAAAATCAGGGTACTGGACTTGGATGGAAGAGTAAAGCTTCAATAGGGTGAGCTATTAAAAAGTTGTTTGCGCATGCGTAAAAGACGTCAACTGTCATAATAAAAATAAAAATTAAATTAGCATCGGAAACTAAAAAATTCATAACTTTTGAATACAGTTCCTAGCCAAATGGTTTATATCCTATAGATCGATATACAAGGTGTAACAAAAAGGTAGGTTATAAATTAAACCACATATTTTGGGGTGTCAAAGTTACAATTTTTGAAAAGTTTTTTGGTAATATTTCCCTTAATAAAAGCACGATTTCAACGAAATTTGGTATATATATATATATACAGGGGTTCGGTAGAAAGGTGAACACAGGAAAATGACAGGTAGGTGGGGTCTTCTCTTATGTGCTCAGCCCATAAAATTTGACCTAAGCCCTAGGTTGGGTTTTACCCGATTTTAAAAAAAAAGCCAACTTTCGCCGCTTTAACACCTTTAAACTTCCATAAGTTTCCTTTTTATTGACAAGTCTGGCAACAATTATTTTTTTTCTGGTCTTGATACATAGTAGGTCTTCAAGTAATCAATATTTTTTTATAAGAATGCCGGTTAACGAAAATAGGAGCTTCTAAACTACAAAAAGAGGTAAGAAAATTTTTTGAAGACGAACTTTGCATTGCAATGAAAAAAAAACTAGAAGAGATCGATGGCTTCAGATTTTATGTAAACATCTCTATTGTATGCCCTTTCTAACGGTATGCGACTTTATGTTTTTTCTAAGAATAACTGGAGTTATTCGTTAATTTTTTCAAATCGGACGATTTTGGCGAAACTCTACTTTTGGAGAAAATTAATTGTTTGACGAAAATTAAACAAAAGTAGGACCTACTATGTATCAAGATCAGAAAAAAATAATAAAACCCAAAGTAGGGCCTAGGTCAAATTTTATGGGCTGAGCACATAGGAGAAGACCCCACTTACCTGTCATTTTCCTGTGTTCACCCTTCTACCGAACACCCTGTGTATATATATATATATATAATGCTTTATTCTTTCACGTGTAAACACGCTTTTCAAGCTGCGTGTTAGCGTGGCGAATCGTTGTAATTTTCAATATTTATTACACGTGTTTAAACCCCAAAGATTTTTATTACAAATATATATATATATATATATATATATATATATATATATATATATATATATATATTTCTAGGATCAACCGCCACTGAAAAATTGTCGATACAATAAGTTTCTGTTGGTAAAAATTGGTTAATATTTGGCAAGTGCAGACGAATTGAATTTTTAATAAAATAATTGTGTAATTGTTAATCCAGTGTGCCGTGATGATTTTGTCTTGTCATGGTTTAATCTTTGTTTCTTAGGAACAATATCAAAGCATGTTGCCGCTTCTACTCAAAAGTAGTAACAACTTAATAATTTTTAATGAAACACACTGTACATTATTCAATTTTTAAAATCGCAATTTTTACTGATAATTTTTTCGAGATAATAATTACTTTAGGTTATTTTCTTTGAAAATATTATCCCACCAAAATTTAAATTTAGCTGCTATTTAAACCCATATAAGGCTGAAATTTTAAGATGCAGTTTGCAAATAAATAAATTTATTTTATTTTAATAAAAAGTAAAGTAGAAGTAGTACATAAGGAACAATGTAGTAGGTCAAGTAAAAGTGCACCTTCCTTATTAAATTTTATATATAATAATAATAACCATGGTTTCGATATCCTAGGGTATAGCTTAGAACCATAATTGATAAAGTTCTCCTGTATTCGCATTAACTGTCTTTCGATCATTGGCTGCAAATCAGAATATATTTCATTGAATTTCCTACATGTTCTTGCCACAATTTTGTCACATTGTCATTGTAAATTCTATATGAAACTTATTTGTCAAAACTAACAAAATATTAATACGATCATTTGAAAATAGATATGGTTTTGATCGTCTGGTAGAAGACTTGATACAAGAAGCCATGGGTAAGGGCGAATTTAACAATCTATCCGGAAGTGGAAAACCTCTACCAGATTCAAACATAAAAAACTCGCATATCGATTTCGTAACACATAAACTAAACGAAGTACAAAAACCACTAATCGCACGTACAGATTAATATAGTTATGTTTTTAGGTGCTCATAAGTAACGGATTTAAGCCAGAATGGATTACTCTGCAACAAGAAATACGAATAGACAAGGAATCAATACGAAAATCATTAATTATTCAACGTGCCAATTTTTCACCGTGCCCATTAAGCGTAGAAGAATATGATTCATGGTCGAATCTTGTTGAAAAATTCAAAAACTCACTGAAGATGTAAATAAAAAATATTAAAATATAATTTGCTGGTCCCAATATTAAATCGACAAATGATGCTTATGAATCTCGAAAAAGAAGCGAGAAAAATTTTGTTACACGGCCAAACAAATAAAAATGTAACTGAATATTTAAAAAAAAGAAAATTGGAAAAAGAAAATAAAAAGCAAGGTGGTTTCTATACTTTGCTTCTTCGATGGTTTTTTAAGTGACAAAAAGTAATGTAATTTAAGCGTAACTTTAAAGTAATAAAGAAAACTTAAGTCAGAAATAGTAAATTATTTAAAAAATATATATAAAAGTTTAAGTATTGCAAACTAAGAAACTACTTTACATATTAAACAACATTTTGAGATCTTGCAATGATAATTTCTTTTCTTCATGTACTTTTACGCCTGTTAAAACTTCTTCGGCAATACCTAACTTCTTTTCTTGGAGACTTTTTATTCTTTCTTCTATTGTTCCGGAAGCCATCAGCCTAAAACAACAAAATTGACGGTAATATATTATTTTGATTCGCGTTCCATGCCGAATAAAATTGAATTTCAACTTTCCGCCTAATAGGGACAAAAGCAAAAAAATAGACATTTCCATCAAAGTCAAAAACTTCACCAACCCAGTAAATAATACAACACTGTCATTACTAACACAACAAAAAACGGAAAAAAGAAAACATTCAATGTGTTATCACTCCAGAAATACGGAAAGAGCATTTTAAAAAAAAGGAAGCAGAGAAAAACAACAACAAGCGAGATCCGAAGAAAGGAAACGAAGAAAGAAAAACTCATACAGAGTCAACGCAAAATAAAAAAAAAAATACTGATGGTGTAATTTTTCTCCTTCCGTATATTTATATGAGTGATTGAAGGTGAAAATGTGTAGTTGAAAAGAAACTCGGGCAATGGGTAAGGCGACGTAGATCCATGTATGTTGAACATTGGGTTCATAAATCATCAGACTTTTCACCTAAATCTGGCGTTCCACAAGGATCTAGTCTGGGACCATTGTTGTTCATTAACGACGTTGTATCAATAATAGATGTTGCTGATAGTTAAAGATTTTCTATAGAATAACATCTGACGAAGATGGTATGCGCCTGCAAAATATTACACCAAGCACAGAAAACGGGTAGTTGTTAAGGTAGGATTCAGTTAGTGGAGGAAATGCAAATTATTTCATTATTCAGATTCAGTTTTAATAAAGTTGCTGAATTCAGTTGGATAAAAGAACGCACCTTTAACGTAATTTCTTTTTTGTCAATCATTAATGAATTCCCGGTATAATGTAAGTACGAAAATTTTGTGTACTTACAAATTTGTCAGTGTTATACAAATTGTATAAATAAATAATACCTTCAAATAAATTAAGCTATTGCAACAATAAGATACTCACTTAAAAATGGTAACGGGTTTAGTTTGTCCAAGTCTGTATATACGATCTTGAGCTTGTTTCTCCAATTGAGGATTCCAATGTAGGTCGAACAATAACAAACGATTGGCTCCTACCAAATTTAAACCAACACCACCGGCAGAAAGTGACAGCAAAAGAACCTGCACAACAACATGATAAGCGAAACGAACACATACAATTTTAAGCATACCATAACTTTATCCTTAGGATTGTTAAAATTCTGAAGCAAGTCCATCCTCTTATGGACAGGTACAGATCCATCCAACTGATAATATTTTATTTTATTAGAATTTAATTGAATTGTCAGTAAATCGAGGACCCTCTTCCATTGAGACACGACAATAATCTTATCGCTGTTTTCGATGCTATCCTTAACTAAATTAAGCACTACTTTCATTTTGCTGCTAGGTCTATCTTCATTGAATATGGGATGAGAGGGATTTAATAAATTTCTAGAGGCTTTAGCAAAACCTTCTTGTGTTTCTCCGTTTAATTCTGGTTCGTAGGCGTCATTTTCTGTCTGATCAGTAATATTTAATTTATTTAACTGTTCTATGAGGTTTATTTCTTCGAAACCTTGAACGTCGATATCTTCTAAGTTTTCATCTCCTTCTAACATCTGTCACATCATGCATTAATACACACGTGCTATTATAATTGATATCACACTTACTTTTGTAATAAGGGACGGATGGCAACAAATTTGTCTTAACCGTAAAAGCAACATCAAAATTTCGTGCGACTGTACAGATTTCACTCTGTTTAGTTTCATTAGACGTTGGTGTATTTTGTAGTATTCGCTGTTAGGATCCACTGCAATGGATTTATATTAATGATAATAAATAAAATAAAAACAATCTTTTTATTTAAACGTTAAGTCAGGAATTTATTTTTAGTTTGTTTGTATAAGGATTCTACCAGCTATCCAGAAAAAACATTTCGATTAAGGATTAAAATTTGATATGCTGTGTCCAAGATTCAAAACTACACTATCTTTAACCGATATTTTTTAAAAAATATTCTGACATTTTTTGTTTTTTTTTTTTAAATATGAGTCGGTTATTTTTAAATTTTATGATAACGATGGACTTTTTATTATAAAACTTCGAAAAACATAACAAATTATTAAAAAAAAAATGACATATCTCAGAATCATCGAAAAAGTTTATTTTATATGTAAAATAAATTCGGATTTTACGGTAAACAATACGATTTGATATTGTTGCCACGTGCATGCAACATCAAAACTCAATTCTTACTATTCAGTGATATTATGTAACGTTTGTCCATCGCCTTTAAGCAAACATCAAAAGAATCACAAAAAAAACTCACAACTCGTTAATTCTTTATCATTATCGGTATTTTTCTCAGCTCTTTGATACAAATATTGTGCAAACAACGTCCTCGAAAATATTAAAATTTTCTGATATATGTCCATTTCTTGTTGCTCTAAAGTAATTTCAACTAAATTCCAGGTTTTTTCGGGTAGACTTTTCAACATTTGTTTCTCTTCCAATTGTTCTTTAGTTCTTCTTAACAAAAGTGAAGACATAACAGTGTTTAAACGATCCTGGCCCCCAGTGGATTTGTTAGCAACCCAACGTTTCCATACCTATAACGTTTAAATTTAGATTGATTCGAAATTCAATAAAATTTTACATACAACCAAATCATCAAACGGCGAACACCTTAAGAATTTCAGTAAAGAATACAAATCCAGTTCTTTATTGTGTATAGGAGTTCCTGTGACAGCCCAACGTGAACGTGAGCGCAATTCACAAACAGCCAAGGAAGTTTGAGATTTATGATTTCTTACTTGATGAGCCTCGTCCAAAATAACTCGACGCCATTTGACTTTGAATAGAATTCCGTCTTTGTTCATATCACTCATTGCTAGAGCGTAAGTGGTAATAACAATATCGTGTTTCGATAATCTATAAGCAAACATGTTAAGTACACTCATGAAATTTAAAACTTGGACACCATAATTTCTGTAAACAAAAGTTTGCACATTGTGAAGCGGGCTTAAGGGTATCATTTACAATTCTAACAGCAGGTAGTCTCAGCAGGGGTTTTCTTATAGAAGGACTGTAGAATGAATCATTACACTAAGCACGTTTTAGAAAATAGGTAATTTACGTTGCTTACTTAATTTTTTTCTTTAAATAATATATTTGACGGTATCGGTAATTAAACACCATAGCTCGATTAATTATCGAATCAAAATTTTGTTTAGGAAATGTTTACAAAATAAAATTAGAAATAATTTTGATTTAAAAAAAGTCTACAAGCAATAACTTTTTAATTAAATCAAAAAACTAAACATGGTTATTTGGGTTGACTGATTATTACTTATTTTTAAATAAATCTAACCTACTAATTATTGTAAGTTATTAAAAAACAAGTTGAAAATGCAAGGCATTGTCGCAACGAACTTCGTATTAACCAAATATGGAAAGAATGGCAAAGTTATAATTAGCGCCAATAGACCGTCATTGCTAACTTTCTATTATCCAAATATGTGCCACACATTGATTTTGGACATATTTGGATTTTTGAAATAAACTTAATTTCCGAGGGCATCGGGTATCTGTGGCCTGATTTTATGGGGGATAGGATATTTCAACTCAGCTATGCCAGAGGAGTCTAAATATATGCACACATTGATTTTGGACGTATTTGAAATTTTAATTTTTTCGAAGGAATATTTGAGGGGCTCGCGTCCCCCATAGCTCGATTAATTAATGCAATCAAAACTTAAGCTTTGGACACCAAAATGAATCGATTGATTTATCACACAATGATGTCCGACCATTAAAAAAAACTCAAACGGACGCACGGACTGATAAATCTGATTTCATAAATCTAACCTAAGTTGTTTGAAAATCATTAAACTCTCTATTCATAATATTTAGTCCTTACAAAATGTATATTTTATGACGTTTCATTTTTTCTGTAGTTAATATAAAAGTGAAAATAAAAACTAAGGCAATTCTTATTGTCAACGTATATATTTAGTTTTTGACAAGAATTTATTACATAATTATAATTAAGATACCAAGTTATAGTTTAAAATTAAATGAAAACTTTTTTTAAATAAAGGTATTACTATATAAATAAATATAAGAAATCAATAATGGGTGTGACCTCCATTATTATTGATACATTCTTGGAGGCGTCTGCTCATTGACGCTATCAAGGTATCAATATAATTAATATTAATCGTTTCCCATGCGGTATCAATGGCTGCAATTAGTGCATTACGGTTTACTGGTATAAAATTTGGCCCTTGTTGTCTTCGGATAACAGCAAGTATTCGAGCCCAAACATTTTCGATAATGTTAAAATCTGGGCTTTTGCTGGCCAGGGTAACAGCTCCAAGTTATTTGCTTGTATCCAGTTGCGCACAACCTGCGAAGTATAGGGTCATCATATCCCGATAGTTAATTATCGAATGTTCCAAGAAAATATGTGTAAATAGTAAATGGAATCTACTAACGTAACGTTAAGTCGTTAATTATAGTTACATAACTCTCCTTTCATAAGATATAGTTCATATTAATATGCTTATTGTAAAGCTTCGTACACACCTGAACAACAAACCGAGGAACAAACAGAACAACGAACCGAACGGCAATCGGAACATTAATTTGGACGGTGCTACGTACGAATTTTAGAACAGATTCGCAAGTCCTGATTGTTCCACGAACGGTTTGCGGCGTTCCCGCAACTTGTCGGTTTTTCTCCGACATCAAAGAAAATGCGCGCGAATGCGTTTGCAGGTTTGGACGAATCTAAACAAAACGGCGAACAAACTTATGCGGGAGAATTAAATTATTTATTTTTGTCCTCCCTTTTGTGGGTTTGTTGTGTTTTAGGTAATATTATGGAGTTGACAGAAGAAAAATGTTTTAAATTAATCAGTGTTTAAGAATGCAAGAAAAAATGATGTCCCTATTAGCATCATTTGGGCGGGAAATTTCCAAAATAAAAAAAGCGAAGTAAATTATAATTTTTACTCTTCTTTGTGCGTAAAAATTTGGTTGGCACTATCTTCTTGTTTTCCGCAATTTTCTCTTCTCAATAATAAATATATATGAACTGAAAACTACTGAAAATAATTATGGGAACAGCACAAACGTTCCGTTTGTTGTTCGGATTGTGGAAATCATAAAAGATCGTTTGTCGTTCTGTTTGACTTTCGGTTCGTTGTTATGTTTGTTGCTCGGTTTGTTGTTCAGGTGTGTACGAAGCTTTACAACTTAAGCAACAATTTTTTGCGAATAAAGATTAGTTTGTGATGTAATATTAAAAACACAAATTTATATCATATCAAATTTATGACAACTTAAAACCAAGAACGTGTATGTTATTGCTAAGAAATTGCAGTGTAAATATTTATAATTAGATATTTTCGAAAGTTTATAAGTCCTCTATTGTAATCTTAATACTTAAAAGAAAATCCTGTCCATTAGCATTATAAGGAAATGGCTTTTACTTTATAAATAAGTTTCAATAACAATAGAATATCCTTGCTTGTTTAATTTACTTCCTTTGAGTCATATTGCTCTAAGGGTTGTTACATTGGTCATTAGAAGTATGTAATAAATAAACAATTACCTACTGTTTGCTACATACTCCAGGGCTATAGCAGATACACATTTTCCCGGATGCCGTATAACTGCACAAAAAAGATTAAAGGAGATGGGAATAAAGAAGTATAATGCTGCTGCAAAAAAAATTCTCAGTGACGAAAATATGAGACGTCGTCTGGAATTTGCAAGGCGATATGTGAACGAACCTTTGGAATTTGGTTCAATAGCCGCAACGATGGACCACTAAAAGTTTTTAGAATGGAAGGAACTCGTTACGAAAATAATCACATATGTCCTAAAAAACGAAGTGGTTATTTTTCTGTGAATGTGTGGGGTTGGGTTAGCGCGCGGGGTCCAGGAGTTTGTTGGGCTATCGATGGACGTCTTGATTCTGCTGCGTATTTAGATATTTTGGAAACTATTATGAAACCTTCAGTCGAAGTGTTTTATCCAGACGAAGATTATATTTTCCAACAAGTAAGTATTCTTATTTCACTATACTTTCTCCAAAAAATAGTTCGGGATCTGTTGAATTAACATTTTCATAATGTATTTTTGTTGTTAAAGGACAACGCCCCTATTCATACTTCGCGGGTTGTGCGCAATTGGATACGAGAAAATAACTTGGAGCTGTTACCCTGGCCAGCAAAAGCCCAGATTTTAACATTATCGAAAATGTTTGGGCTCGAATACTTGCTGTTATCCGAAGACAACAAGGGCCAAATTTTATACCAGTAAACCGTAATGCACTAATTGCAGCCATTGATACCGCATGGGAAACGATTAATATTAATTATATTGATACCTTGATAGCGTCAATGAGCAGACGCCTCCAAGAATGTATCAATAATAATGGAGGTCACACCCATTATTGATTTCTTATATTTATTTATATAGTAATACCTTTATTTAAAAAAAGTTTTCATTTAATTTTAAACTATAACTTGGTATCTTAATTATAATTATGTAATAAATTCTTGTCAAAAAACTAAATATATACGTTGACAATAAGAATTGCCTTATATATTATGAATAGAGAGTTTAACGATTTTTTTTTAAATAACTTACAATAATTAGTAGGTTAGATTTATTTAAAAATAAGTAATAATCAGTCAACCCAAATAACCATGTTTAGTTTTTGATTTAATTTAAAAGTTATTGCTTGTAGACGTTTTTTAAATCAAAATTATTTCTAATTTTATTTTGTAAACATTTCCTAAACAAAATTTTGATTCGATAATTAATCGAGCTATGGTGTTTAATTAGCGATACCTTCAAATATATTCTTTAAAGAAAAAAATTAAGTAAGCAACGTAAATTACCTATTTTCTAAAACGTGCTTAGTGTAATGATTCATTCTACAGTCCTTCTATAAGATAACCCGTGCTGAGACTACCTGCTGTTAGAATTGTAAATGATACCCTTAAGCCCGCTTCACAATGTGCAAACTTTTGTTTACAGAAATTGTGGTGTCCAAGTTTTAAATTTCATGAGTGTACATTCTCATATGCACATCAATACTTACCTTTTCGCCCTGGTTTCTCGATCGACCCCGTGATATAAATCAACACTGAGTTCATCTTTTCTCACATGCTTTTTGACTTCTGATTTCCATTGGTGAATTAAACTAGCTGGACAAACTACCAAAGTTCCTCCAGGAAATAGTGAGCTACTTTTTTTACTAGGCTCATCATTTTCATCATTTGAATCTGAAGTAGTTTCCATTTGTATTGTTTTTAATGCTAACGATATCATAGTGAGAGTTTTTCCCAAACCCATATCATCGGCTACGGTTAAACTTTATAATTATTTGTTTTTTAATTTCCCCTACTGTTACCTAAAATACCCCCTGACGGTTTTTGACGCTCCCGCCAAAGTAACCATGCCAACCCATGCTTTTGATGTGGCATTAACTCTATTTTAAGACCTTCAGGTTGTTCAACAAAAGTTTCTGAAGTGGGACAGGTTTTCAATGAACTGTATAGCTGCTCCAATCTATCCATAGTTAATGCTTTTGAACATTTAAAGTTTTCATAGCTGCGATCAATACAGATATAATCAGTACATACATTTCGTATATAAGTTGCGGCGATTAAATTAAATTTTTCCTAAAAATCACATATAAATTTCACAGTAAAATCAAATAATGTCGACGAAATGATCGATTCGCCAAATCCATCTTTGTTGTCTTCAAATGTAGAAACTATATTTATTATTTGCATTTGGTGTATGTTACTATTAAAAAATAAATCCGTACTATAATATGTTTTATAGGAAAGAATATGAGATAACATACGTCTAGTACGCGGACCTTTGATATTGGTTTTAAAAAGTAGATTATTTCAAAATCAGTTTTGACCATTCTTTTAGATTTTTCAGTAACTACAATTTAAAAATATATTCAAATATACAGGCTGTCCCATTTGCATGGACCACCTGTCAGTTTTGACATTTTAACGTATATTTTTTATTCTGAATCTACGTGAAAAACTATGTTGGCTGTATGCATACGGTTGCGGTCAATAAAATCTGAGCAGCATGTTTTTCTATTTCTATTTTCGGTAAATTTGATTTAGATTGTTACTCAAGTGAGGAAAACTGTCATGTTGATGTAAACATCAACCAGAAACATGCCACATTTGTCTTGCATAGAAAAATTATGAATAGCTACATTGCTGGACGAAGGATGGTCTGAAATAAGGATAGCAGTAAGGTTCAACATAGCTAGAAGCAATGTGCACAATATAAAGAGAGTATGGTAAGAACGCCAATCATTTGTAAGGCAAGTCGGTAGTGGCAGACCTAGAGTCTCTACAGAGCTTGAGGACATTAATTTGATCCAAGTTCTACGAGAAAACCCATTCAATTCTGTCACCATGACACACAACGAAACAAATTTCCCAGGCTCTGTTCGAACAGCAAGGAACGATCGGAACTGCGAAATCATCTTTCAGTCAAAAAACTAGTAGTAATAAGTGAGTTTTCGAAAGCAGAATTAGTTAGTATGGTATATTCCACCAGAAAAATCGAATGGAAGTTGTTTATTGGCAGTTTATACAGGGTCGGCCACGCTGAACGGGACGGAGCTTCCTGGGAAAACGAAAAATGATATGAAAAAGTTATTTGGCAGGAGTACGTAGGTTAAGCCCGATGGACACTAAGAAGAAAAACTTGTACTATAAAAGTTTTCTTTACAAGTCCGTCTACACATTTACAATTTTCTACAATTTAAATAAATGCACCAAATTTTTGGTAGGAGCGCATGTGCAACTTGTTAAATGTAAAATAAAATAGAACACGTACCAGTTTTTCTTTACAAGTTAATTTCGAGTTTCATAACAATACAATATTTTATACAATTACTACGTTATTCTAAATGGGACACCCTGTATTTTACTATTGTAATAAAGAGTTAAACAATTCCCTTTCAAATCACTACAAGTTTCCCTATAAATATCCACCAATTTCAGACTTATTTGCATTTATTTACCTGCATTTCGAATAAAATATTGTATTGTTATAAAACTCTAAATTAACAATACCCTGTAAATAAACTTTATATTACAATAATTCATATCGATGACACCCCTAATTTGGGAATTAATAGACAAAAATGCGTTAGCTAATTTTTTTAAGATTAAGTGTAATGAATGTATTTAAACCATACTAATTTCGCACACAAACTCATTTAAATCGATAACTATAAATAATGGGTATAAGGAAGCCTTAATAAAGTGATACTATTTTGATCAGTATACTTCAAAAATAAAATCCATTTAAAAAAACATAACTTTGATATGTCACGCTTTTTTGGATCACCCTGTATATGTCTGACTAATTTAGAAAAGTAGCCGTTACTAACCTATATACTTCTGCCAAATAACTTTTTCACATCATTTTTCGTTTTCCCAGTAAGCTCCGTCCCGTTGAGCGTGACCCACCCAGTATAAAGCAGATAATCCGGAACTACAACGATATCCCCTAGCCAACTGCAAGAAAAATACTAGGAAACACGTTTGTACTGAAGACAGTAACAATTTGACATCGTTATCGTTATCAGCAGTTGAGATTCCTATCTTTGGAGTACGACAAATAGCAGATAACGTTGGAACTTTGAAGACCCTTGTAAATAAGGTGTTACGAAAAAACAAATTCCATCCTTATTGCGTACAACACCATATCAATATCTGACAAAAACAGATTTGGAAAGCTGACACGTTTATTAGGAATTCTTCTTGTATTTGACATTTCCAGTTTATTCAGATATTCCTTTGCGCTATTTAAAATAATCTGTCGGGTGATTTTTTTCAAATTTTGATGATCGATTTAAAAAAAAAAGAATTTCACGGCTAACGATTGAGTTTTGGTAGACATACATCACTTGCAAAGTTGTAGAGAATTTAATTCTACATCAATCTGGGAGAAATATACAGGGTGTTCCATTTAATTTTAACAAGTTATTCATCATTTTCGATTACAGAGTTTGACATTTTTTTTATCATACCCTGTACAACCAATATCAAATTTTAAACCATGGACAGTTAAGTCGTTACCCCCCAAGTGTGAATAAAATTGAGTTTGATGTTTAAAATAATAAACTGAAAAACCTGAAATATCTGAAAGTGTTTAAAAATCGATATCTCAAAAAATATCACTCGTAAGACTCGCATATATAAAGTCACCATAGTTTTCAAATAAAATATCAAAGTTGACAAATAGTCCATGAAAGCGGGACTTACACCAGAATATCAAAATGCTTGGATAATATAATTTGCAATGCTAATTTAAAATTTGCAGTAGAAATCATTAAAAATTATCTTTCTGATCATATGCTACAGAAACTAAGCTTCAAAATTCATAAACATACTATCTAAAATTTCACCTGAAAATTTAGCAAAGAAAATAAATTACAATTGTTGAGTTCTCTTCAAACTATTGATTGGAGTAATATATATTTAGCCAACGAATCAGATGTCAGTGATATGTGGGTAAGTTTTATGAGACAGTTCTTATTGGCTTTTGAAGAGGCTTTTCATTTAACCTACTCATGTAAGAAAACAGTCAAACATCATACGATGAACATGTAAATATTCTAAAACAGCAATTAAGCACTTTATTTGTAATATCGTCAGTTGACAGTAGTTACAAAGACATTTATAATTTGAAGAAGCAAGAGTATGAATATGCTATTAAGAATAAAGAATAAACTAGAATTAGCTAAAAAAGACAAAAACAATGTCGCAAATTGTGAAATCTATAAAAAATAATAAAAGTAACGACCAATTCTCTGAAGAAGTTGGTCCCAGAAATGCTGTAGAAAGTGTCCCTGCTGTTGTTTACGAAAATAAGATTAACCAAAATGTTTAATCCTTCTTTTTGAATCCTGTAGAAGAACAAGAAATTATAAGCCTGACAAAAAATCTTAGAAATAAATTTACTAGTAGTTATGATAATGTTGCAATGGGGATAAAGAACGACATAAAAGACACAATAGAGGAGGTTTACGAGGAGACAAGATGTAGATCGAAAGTGGGGAAAAGGTTAGGAGGAGAATTTTGGACGGAGAAGGGACTAAAGCAGGGATGCCCGTTAAGTCCGTGTCTGTTCGCAATCTATTTAAGCGATTTAGAAGAGGAATTGGAAAAACATTAAGTGGGAGGGATCGTAATAGAGAGGAAAAAGGTATGGGTGTTGGCATATGCCGACGATATTGTCGCCTTAGCGAAAAACGAAAAAGAGATGAAAAAGATGATAAAAGTAATGAAAAAGTTCTTAGAAAAAGAAAACTTCAAGTGAATGTGCCGAAAACAAAAATAATAGAATTTAAAAAGAGAAAAGGAAGACGAAGGGAGGTGAAATGGTGGTGGGAGAGGAAGAGATTGAGAGTGTGGACAAATTACAGATATTTAGAGTATGTGATAAGATACGACAACAAGGATGGAGACCAAATAAGAGAACTCAGACAGAAGGAAAATGGAATAGTAGGAGAAGAATGAGGGCCAGGAGAAAGAACTTTCGGAAAAGATATAGAGAAAAGAAGATGGGTTTTGAGAGATTAGTAAAAAGCGTTATGATGTATGGAGCAGAGATTTGGGGATGGAAGGAATGGAAGGAACTAGAGAAGATTCAGGAAAAATATTGGAAGTGGACATAGGGACTGGAAAAGGAGACACCGGGATATATTGTGGAAGAAGAGATAAAACTAGAAAAGATAAGAATACAAACAGGAAAGAGAGCGATGAAGTATGAAGAAGGGATGGAAAACAGGAAAGAAAAAGAGGTACTATATGAATGCTGGAAAGGGGTAAAAATACAGAAAAATATACACGGGCAGGAGGCAATAAAGAAATATTATCAAAGAGGTGGTTAGGCGAGAGAAGAGATAAAGAGAGAAGAGGGGAGAGAAGAAGTTTAGTAGAGGAGCTAATAAGACGGGATAAGGATACACAAGGACAGGAAAAAAAGAACAAAAATAGAATAATCGTGGAAGAAATACCGAAGTACTTGACATCGGTAAAAGGGTTAGAAGAAAAAAGCAAGGTTTAAGACAGGAAACGAAGAACAGGAAAACAAGTACTAGAAGAGGGATGAAGAGAGGGTATGTAGATTGTGTGGGGGAGAGTGGGAGAATATCAAACATAGGAAGGAAAAATGTGAAGAGCTGAGACCAGAGGAAATGGATTAGAATAGGTTATTGGAGGAAAAGGGGGAAGGAATAGAATGGATGAAGAAGGTAGTGGAAAGAAGGAAAAGGATGGAAAGGGAAGAAAGGAAAATAATGAAACAATAGGGAGAGAGAAATAAGAGGGAACAGTTGGATAGGTTTAAGGAATTTAGAAAACAAATCCTTTGTTTAATTATAAAAGAACAATAAAATTTGATTTGATTTTGATAATGTTCCAATGGCAATTTTAAAGTTGTCAATAGCTGAAGTAAAAACTCCGATGTGCTACATTATAAACTGTATGTTGAAGGTCGGAGTTTTTCCTGATCACCTGAAGATTGGCACAATAACACCTGTATTCGAGAAAGGAAATTCAAATTTTCGACATATTAGCATCCTCCCTAGTTTCTCGAAGCTTTTGAACTTGTAGTATGCAGTAGACTCATCAACTTTCTGACTATATGTAATTTGATAGCTGCGAATCAGCATGGGTATATTAAAGGAAGGTCTACAACTCTACAGTAACAGCAATCGATACTTTCCTAAACTCAGTGCTAGAAAATTTAGAAAGAAAATACGTAACACTTGAAGTGTGCATAGATTTCTCAAAAGCTTACGACACCTTAGATCACGGCATACTTCTAGAGAAGCTACATTATTATGAAGTGCGAGGAGTCTCTGGTAGACTGTTTGAGTCATACCTAAAGAATCGACAACAACAAGTACTTCTTAAAACGGGGTCCTCAAACTATTTATCTCAGCTTAAGTTTCTGGATATGGGAGTACCTCAAGGCAGCGTGCTAGGTTCCATACTCTTCGTCATCTACATCAGTGACTTAGTGGAGAGTGCTGTAGGTGCGAAAATGAAAATTGTGAATTATGCTGACGATACTAATTTAGTGGTCGGAGAAGTGGATTTAAATAAAGCCGTAAATGTTTGTTCACACAAAATGAAAGATCTTACCAACTGGTTTTCCTCAAATAAACTAGTTCTTAATGAAGACAAAATCAATGTCTTTATTTTTAGTAATAGCTTTAGTAATAGCCAAATAACTAGTAATAGCATAACATTAAACAATAGTTTAATTACTGTGTCCAACAATATTAAATTTCTAGGAGTGACGTTTGATAATAATCTAAACTGGAAAGCCCATATTGATACCCTATGCTTAAAATTAAATAAAATATGTTATGGTATGCGAGTCATTAAAAGTTATCTTCCTTATGAAATGTTACGTACATTGTACTATGCTAACTTCGTTTCAGTGATGCAGTACAGAGTAATTGTTTGGGGTTTTTCTAGTTATACTCAGAAAATGTTTCGAGTTCAAAAAAGTATAATAACAATTATAAATGGCCTGGGTTATAGAGACAGTTGTAGGAGAAAGTTTTTTAGTAAGTTTTAGTGAGTTTTTAACTGTTACTGTTTCTTTTATTCTAAACATACTTTAACTTCCTCCGAAAATTCACCTAATTATCAAGCAATAAAACTATTAAACAGTTTGCCAATTAGCTTAAGAAGTATGTATATAAACAGATTTGTTATTTGTAAAAAAATTTCATGGAATTTTGTTGGAAATAGAACCTTACAATCTAGCATAATTCTATACAGCAATTAGTAGCTACTTTTAAATATAATATTGGGTTTTTTTCTCTTTGCCGTTTTCAACCGAATACTCTGTATATTTTGTTTTGTACAAGTAACTTTTTTTGAAATAAATAAATGAATATAAATATTTGAATAGTTATTTACCTAACGAGTTCGGGAAATTTCTTCTCGAAAAAGTTAGGTATATTATTTTTTGTAACGAGTAACTGTATCAATAATTTATAAATAAATAAATTCACAGCTGCTTAGTTTTTGTGTTTATAAGAAATTTGAGTTGGTAGCACTGTCCCGCCGTTTGCTTGACAATTTGCTTTGCGTTGTCAAGTAATACCAACCTAAATAACCTTTTTAATCCCTGTCAATATGGATTTAGGTCAGGACTATCAACAAATCATGCCATCCAAGAACTACTTAAACACATTATCGATAGCCTAGAAAGAGGTTTACATTCAACAGCAACCTTTTGTAATCTGTCCAAGGCCTTTGATTGTGTTGATTCCAACTATCTTTTAATTAAATTAGAGAGGCTAGGTTTTGGTCGATCGTTCTCTAATCTAATTGGTTCTTATCTTACTGACAGATTTCAATTTGTAGAACACAATAATGTTAAATCCGATACTTTATCAGTGAACATGGGAGTACCTCAAGGTTCAGTTCTTGGACCAATTCTCTTTATTATTTTGATTAATGACGTATTTTCTGTTTAAATACATTATTATTTAGATATTTATATTTGACGGGTTTAAAACTTGTAAATATTTTCTTTTATATAGACGATTGTAAGCACTATTCTGTGATACTAACATAATAAACTATTATTATTATTATTTATCAAAAATTTCCCAATTCTCTCGGAAACTAAAAAACACCGCGGTGCGGGAAATGGAACTTCCGTGCAGTGAGAATAACCGGGAAATCAGTAATCTTAGGCTATGAGTTCAAAAAATATTTTTAAATTGTAGCCATTGAGGAACCAAAACAATGGGCAAAACCGATTTTGTTTTGTTTTATACCGAAAATAAATTGTTATTATATTGTTAATAGACATTTAAATACAAAAAAGTGTTTTTTCTCAACTTTGTTTTTCCTGAGTGAAAAGTAATGAACCAACATTAATGATGTAAAAAGAAAAGTTGTAGAGAATAAAAACACAAATAAAATGAACACCAATTCGACTCGATTAGGTAATAAATTTCCTAAAAATTGGAAAAAGTGAAATATTTGGGTTTCTTTTTTAATTCGTAGAACCGTCTTTTTTTGAGATGTAGCACAAATCTTTCAGGAAAGAGGAGGTAACGATACGTACTTAGCGTGTGCAAAACCCTGCAATTGTCGGGCAATTATTAGTTTATGCAAAATTGCGATTTAATTTTTTAAAGCAATATATTCAATCGAGACTGAATGCTCGTGTGATCGTCCGCTTGTCAGAAATAAAAAAAAAAATATAAACTTGAAATAGAAAGGAATAAAATGTATATTCTCATTTTTCGTTAAAATGATGTTTAACACGCAAAAATGCATGCAAAGATGACTGAAAATAACCGAGTGTGAGAAAATGGAGGAGTGGGAGTACCCGTCCTTAGTGCGCTTATATAAATCCTCCGTTTTCTCACATTCGGTGATTTTCAGTCATCTTTACATGCATTTGCGTGTTAAGTATCATTTTATCAAAAAATGAGAATATACGTCTTGTTCCTTTCTATTTCAACTTCACAATTTTTTTACTTCTTGACAATCTGACCACCACACGAGCATTCAACCTCGATTGAATATATTACTTAAAAAATTTAAATCGCAATTTTGCATGAACTAATCATTGCCTCCTATTTCCTGAACGATTTATCCTACATCTCAAAAATGACGGATCTACTAATTTTAAAAGAAAAACCCAAATATTTCACTTTTTCCGATTTTTTTTGGAAATTTATTGATTCATTATATTTCACTCAGGAAAAAAAGGTGAGAAAACACTTTTTTTTTATTTAAATGTTATTAACAATATAATGACAATTCATTTTCGGTATAAAACATGAATATAAGGTACTTTATACTATTTATAATTACACGGCGCAGGCAGTAGGTATGCTATTATTTTTGTCAAAAATTTACTTATTATTTGCTCTATTGCCTGGGGTAAAATACGAGAAAATTAATTATTTAATAACAAAAATTATAGAAACAGAGTATTTAGTACTGGTTCAATTGAAGTTCGTGTAAAGGTTAAAGTACAAAAAGCATCGGATGCATATAAGGAAAAAAGGGGAAAAGAGTATAGTGGTGGCAAAGATGGACTCATTTGAACGCAAACTTACGGTTCTTAAAAACAAATACAAATTAGGAGGAAGACCGATATTGATTGACAGCGATTTAACGAAAAGAAGCAAAAGATTATGGAGGAAATTAGAAAAGGCAAGAGAAGAAAAGGAGAAGGGAAATAGGTTATAAATGGAAAGAGGTATGAATCAACAAATGAAGAGAAACTAACACCTAAAAACTGACAGAGAAAAAACAAATTGATGTTTAAAGCGGAAACGGACACGACAACAGACAATAATATGCGAATCAAGAAACGAGAAAGTACAAAATGGAAAACAGCAACATGGAATATTAATAGTATAAGAGGAAAAGAAATAGAATTAGAAAAAGAATTCGAAGAAATGGGAGTAGATATATTAGAAATAACGGAAACTAAGAAAAGAGAAAGGGGCTAGAAAAATTAAAAAATAACAATATAATAATTTATAGTGGAGTAGAAAAAGAAACAAGAGCAGCAGCCGGAGTGGGATGATTAAAAATTGGAAATCGTACAATGAGCGTATATTGGCAGTGATAGAAACGATAACAAAGAGTAGGAAGACGGTGGTGGTAATATACGAAAGACGACAAGAAAGAAAATAAAGACAAATTTTGGAATGATTTAACAGAAATTATAGGACAAGTAAACGGAAAAATATACATAATAGGAAACTTCAATAGCAGAGTCAGTAAAAGTGATGAAAAATACAAAGAAATACTAGGAAAGTATAGAGAAGTAAATAGAAATAGTAATGGAAGAAGAATGTTGGATTTTTGCATTGTAAATGATTTAATAATACAAATACATTTTTCGCACACAAAGAAATTCATAAATTCACATGCGAAGTAAAAATGAAAGATCTTTAATTGACTATACGAGGGTCATCCACAAAGTTATCGCCGTTTGGGTGTAGCGTAAAAAGTAGTGGAGGTAGCGCCGCCATTCTGACATTGGTGGGCACGGCCGTACAGTACGCTTCTAGCTGTGCAAGAGGGAGCATCGTACGTTCGCGCGTTCTCTTTTTATAACGTAAAAACATGATCGAAAATACCGCCAAGTGTGAAGTGCGTGGCGTAATACGAATTCTGAGGAAGAAAAATTATTATTCAGTAGCTGAAATTCATCGTGAATTGTGTGCGGTCTATGGCCCAGACATTATGAGTGAAGATGTAGTCCGTCAGTGGGTTCGCTTTTTTAAAAATGGAAGAACAAACGTTCACGATGAGGACAGGAGCGGTAGGCCATCTCTCGTGACTGATGACTTGGTGACCGGAGTGAACGAAAAAATTCGTGAGAACAGGCGCTCACAATCTCTGAGCTTTCCGATAATTCCAATGAAATTTCTCGGAGCCTTGTACACTCATGAAATTTAAAACTTGGACACCACAATTTCTGTAAACAAAAGTTTGCACATTGTGAAGCGGGCTTAAGGGTATCATTTACAATTCTAACAGCAGGTAGTCTCAGCAGGGGTTATCTTATAGAAGGACTGTAGAATGAATCATTACACTAAGCACGTTTTAGAAAATAGGTAATTTACGTTGCTTACTTAATTAATTTAGACGATGCTACGTACGAACTTTAGAACAGATTCGCAAGTCCTGATTCTTCCACGAACGGTGTTGAATTTTATGACAAAATATACATTTTGTAAGGGCTAAATATTATGAATAGAGAGTTTAATGATTTTTTTTAATAACTTACAATAATTAGTAGGTTAGATTTATTTAAAAATAAGTAATAATCAGTCAACCCAAATAACCATGTTTAGTTTTTTGATTTAATTTAAAAGTTATTGCTTGTAGGCGTTTTTAAATCAAAATTATTTCTAATTTTATTTTGTAAACATTTCCTAAACAAAATTTTGATTCGATAATTAATCGAGCTATGGTGTTTAATTAGCGATACCTTCAAATATATTCTTTAAAGAAAAAATTAAGTAAGCAACGTAAATTACCTATTTTCTAAAACGTGCTTAGTGTAATGATTCATTCTACAGTCCTTCTATAAGATAACCCCTGCTGAGACTACCTGCTGTTAGAATTGTAAATGATACCCTTAAGCCCGCTTCACAATGTGCAAACTTTTGTTTACAGAAATTGTGGTGTCCAAGTTTTAAATTTCATGAGTGTACACGAGATAGTGACTGAAAAACCAGGTTACCACAAGTTTTGTGCTCGTTGGATACCGAAAAGGCTCACCGCCGACCATAAAATGAAAAGGATGAGCTCTGCCATAAACTTTCTTTCTCGGTATGACGTTGAAGGAGAAGAATTTCTGAACAGAATCGTTACCGGAGATGAGACTTAGGTAACCTATGTCAATGCTGAGACTAAACAGCAGTCAATGAAATGGGACCATACTGCTTCTCCAAGTAAGCCAAAGAAAGCCCGCCAAACGTTTTCAGCGAGAAAATTGATGGCTACAGTTTTTTTGGGATGGTAAGGGAATCTTACTCGTTGATTTTATGGGGCGTGGTACGACTATCACATCTGCAGTTTATTGCGAAACGTTGAAACGAATAAGAAGAGCAATTCAAAACAAGCGTCGTGGACTTTTGACATCGGCCGTTGTGTTTGTTCATGACAACGCTCGCCCTCATACAGCCCAAAGAACAAGTAAACTTTTGGCCAAATTCAAATGGGACGTTTTTAACCACCCGCCCTACAGCCCGGACTTGGCACCTAGTGATTTTCACCTGTTTCCGTACATGAAGCGGTGGCTTGCATCACAGCGGTTTGAGAGTGACGAAGACGGCATTTCAAAGACTGTTAGAAGATATGATAAGTGCCTGAATTTGTTTGGAGATTATATAGAGAAGTAGAGAAAATATGTAGTTTTAAGATGTATATAATAAAATTGGTTTAATTTTTATTTCAAAACAGCGGTTACTTTGTGGACGACCCTCGTATATTAATAGAAAGAAAAAAAAACAGAGGGACGGTAATGGATTCGGGAGTGAAAAGAGGTTCGGAAATTGGTAGCGGCTAAAATTAGAGAAAATATACATCAAAAGCAGAAAACGCATACTAATACAGACGAGAATGAAGTGATACAGTTTGAATCCATTAAATCTTACAAATTAAGAAACAAAGAAGTAGCGTATAATTACGAAAAAACTATAAGCAAGAAACTGGAAGGATACAAAAACGAAATAAAGAAGAGAAGTGTTGAAAGCGGATGGATATACTTTAAGAACATAGTACTAAATATAGCAAAAGAGATATGCTGGAAAGCAAGGAAGAAAAATAATAAGAAACACCCATCATGGTGAACAAAATACAAATTAAGAAAAAGAAAGAAGCATGGAAAAGTTACTTATTGGCCAAACACTGGAGAAAAATACAAGAAATATAAACAAGAGCGAGAAACGACTAAACAATTGATCAAAAATGCGAAAGAAAACCAATGGAGAAAAATGGAAAATTATTCAAAACTATTCTATAGAACATTGAAAACTTTAAGAACAGAGAAAACACTGAATACAAAAATAATAAAAGGAAAAAGCGGAGAAATTATAACAGAAGGAATAAAAATAAAGAAAAGATGGAAGAATTACTAAATGATCCCTAAAAGGAAGAAGAAATTGAAAACGACAGAGATAGCAAAAGAGACAGAGGAACAGATCATAAGGATGGAAGAACTTGAAAAAGTAATAAAAATACGGGAAAGCAGCTGGGCAGAAGCAAAAAGACAGATATTAAGTATATACAACAAAGTATAATAAAATAATTCATGGATGTCTCATAAATTAAAATTGGGATGGAATTAATTTACTTTTAGAACTCTTTGCACGAATACAACGTACTATTTTTGATTCGGAAGAGAGAAAACAAGAAAAATACGTACTTGAAAGTGATTATGAAATAATACATACAGGGTGTTACAAAATATTCCAGGATATACATATAAACAGCAGGTCATATTCAAGCAAAAATTACTACAATTACTAATTACTAAATATTGGTATTTTTTGGATTTCTGTTTGAGCATTAATTGCCATATTTGTTCGGATATTTGTCCACGTTTTATGGCAAATACCCCAATATACCATATTTAGTATTCTAGGACTAATAACAACAACCATAACATGCGAAAAGGTATACTAACTTTGTTTTCCAAAAGTTCGAGGTTCCACGGTAGCTAAACCATCTTGAAGTTGTTGCCACGACACTATAGGCTTCGGAACTTCAGTGCCTTTAATCGGAATCATACTTTGCAACTTTAAATCCTCTATTTTATGCTGTTCAAGTAGATTATCTAATTTGTTAAAAACTAGCACGCCTTTGTCTGGAAGTCCATTAGCGTCGACGGATCTCAACCAGTTCTATAAACATAAAATGATTATTTAAAATAAACTTTTTAAACACATACTTTCATATTGTTTATATTTGATTCCAATTCTTTGACCTTATTTTGTTGTTGTTGGTGTACAAATCCAGTAACTTGAACAGTAGCTCTTGGAGGTTCTTCGGTGTCAGAGATGTTAATAGTTTCAGTCTGAAGTTTAATATTTCATTGTTAGTATATTTTAATAAATTTTAGTTGAATTAAATTTATTAATTCTCCAAATTGTAGTTGTAGATAATTATACTTGTAAAGATTCCTTTAAGTGGAGGGAGGAAATTAAAGACCCGACCCGATCTATCCGAGCCTTTTCAAGGTTTCTTAGTGCATCCAAGAAGCCTTGAAAAAGCCCACGTAGGTCGGGCAACACGTCGGCAAACCCAAACCAGGGTAGTAGTCTTCCACTTAGAGGAATCCTCACAAGAATAATTATCTACAATAAATGTTAGTGTTATTGTTTTATTTATTTATTCGTATGGAACATTTTAAATATTGTATGGTGATGTAAGTGTTACGTATGGTGCCCCAGAAGATCAGTATAAACCTGTATAGTGTGGTGACGAAACCGTGTGCAATAGTGGATCGATTCTTCTTGGCAAACATTCGCTTCAAGGCTTAGGAAAACCACTAAAACCTAAACATGCCATGTTTGATGTTAGAGAACAACTTCACTTCGCTATTATTTCAAAAATTAGTATTGTTTAAAAGCCGTATGAATAAATAGCATAATCTGAAAGGTCCTCTACCCGTAAATGAAATCCCATACAAATATTAGATATAAATTCTTTAAAAAGTTAATGAAATGATAATGAAAGTTCGCTCAAAAACTATTCACGCTCTTCAACCTGGATAAATAAACAGATAATCAGAGGGCGTACATAAACAAAAATATTTATTCCAAACGTTTTTATGGACGACCCACAAAATTATGGACGAGCGACGAAGCAACGAGGTCATAATTGTGGCGAGACCATAAAACAAGGTTATAGAGTGAAATAGAAGAAACCTTTACAGTAGGAAAAGACAAATATAAGCAATCAGTAATTGTGAAAATGCAGAACTGGAAATCGAAACAAGAAATCATGCAACAAAAGAAAAAACTATATGAGACAAAGGTAGTAATCGAAATAGGATATAAAAAGCTTATCATAAATAACGTTATACACATATGGGATGAAGAAAAAGAGATGATAAAGATGCATTAATTAAAAAACGGGTTAGAGAAAAACAACCGGATGGACAAATGACGACGACGACAAAGAGCGGTAACTTGACCAAAGAGATGAAAACAATGATAAACGAAGGAAAACAATACAGAAAAGAAAACATAAATAGATTGTACTTAGTGAGTAGACAAAAGGCTTCAACAGAAAATAATATGATACAAAAACCTTGGAAAAACAAATTTTG
Source organism: Abscondita cerata (assembly GCA_030710515.1). Taxonomy (NCBI): domain Eukaryota; kingdom Metazoa; phylum Arthropoda; class Insecta; order Coleoptera; family Lampyridae; genus Abscondita; species Abscondita cerata. The sequence continues at coordinate 102,327 of JALBCR010004256.1, forward strand.
AAAATAGGAACCTGGAATGTTAAAATGGAACAGCAAAAGAACAAGAATTAATGTACGAATTTGAAAAGATAATCACGGAAACAGAGAAGAAAGACCATGACATAAGAGAAATGCAAAACGAAGATATCTTTATATACAGTTTAGTAGAAGAAAATAAAGAGCAATGGCACGAGTAGGTGTTCTGATCAAAAGAAAATAGCAACGATGATACATACATACAAATGTTGAAATGAAAGGATACTAATGGTAGTATTAAAAGAAAGAAACGAGAATAAAAATAAATTTTGGGGTGAGTTAACGGAAGCAACCGAAAGCAGCGGAGGAAAAATATACAGGGTGTCCAGAATTTCTTCTGCCAAACGGAAACTACAGGTATGTACTAGAGGTTATTTTATGTCGATTTAACTGAAATTACCTTAATCCAAAATGCTTCGTAAGTGAGCTACAGCCCTCTGAAGAAGAGTTATAAGAGTTTTCTTTAAATCATTCAAAAATGTTGTTACTTCAAATTTTCAAATTTTGTATAATCAATAAAAGAATATTTTTATTAAAAATGTTTTATTTTGACTTTTTTTTAATCTGACACCAAATTTGAGAAATTCAAGATAATTGTTCTCTTTTTTGAAATCGATATCATAAACCGTTTTCGAGAAAAATAAATTTAAACTTTTTGTGTTTCTAACATAACATCATGTTGTATTATAAAATTGTATCTGTAATACCAAGTTGGCTTTGAAAAATAACAAAATCTACAAGTACTGATAATAAAAGTCGTACTTATTATTATAATCGTCTTATTATTTGCTCTATTGACTGGGGTAGATATACGAAAGTGACAGTTTCCGTACAATCTAGTAATCACGAAAGTTGACAATATCAGCCACCATAAATATATTAGGGTTCACCTGTTACAATATTTTGTATAAAACCCACTAGTTTGTTATAGAATGACACGTTATAACATAGTCGCTAAGCAATATACTATAACAATTAATTTTATCAACAATGTAACTTTTACACTAAATTAAGTATTTCGCAATTAAAGTAATGGTAGTGGGAGAAATAGTGTACCACGACTCACACGAAAAGTGTCTATGTGCTCGTACGAGCACCTTCCGTGTTAGTCATGTACATAACTATATCCTACTAGTGGAAATCTTTAAAAATGCATTTTCTATCACCCTTGATTCACGTTATTTTCAAGTTTATGAAAATACAGCATAAAAATGAAGTTTCCATGTTTATGAAAAATAAAAGTACAGGCGTATGCTTTAGTAATAGTTGTATAAAACACTCAGTGTAAAATAGCAAAACCCTATATTGACGGAACGTCCAAAAGTAGCTTTATCGAAATATGCAATAATACACAGGTACAAAAGGTGTATATCTATAAATATATCAACAAAAAATTCTCTCGTCTTCTCATAACTAAAGCAAATGACACTAACATTATTAAATGGTAATCGGAAAAGAATAATTTCAGGTAATAATGAAAAGTTTGCAAAACTGTCTTTCGGACTACATGACCTACATTTTGTTCATTCGTTGATATCTGCCACCTGTGTAATCAGATCAAAAAGGGATACCTAGATGTGCTATGTTAATGATTAAAAAAAATAATTAAAAGCACATATATCCAGCGACATGTGAACAAATGTGTTATCTATTTCAACCAACTAAGTGCTGCTCTGATTTGAATTCAAGTCGAAAGTCTTTCGTCATAATAATACATCAATAACAATTAAAATTGATTAAGGTGATACTAACACATTAGAAAGAACTTACCATTTGTACAATATCAGTAGTTAAATCTACAATGTTACTAGTCGGACTTTCATCGGAAGCACCTTCATATTCTGATAAAATCTCGGTATTATCATCATTACAATCTTTATCATCATCACTATCATCATCTGATACAATAAAGGAAGTTCTATATTGTTTAATTCCAACTTAAACAAACATTAACTTAGTTTTGTAAAGATCGCATTTTAATACTTACTGAGACTGCTATTGGAAGCTGTCGAGGTATCATTCTGAAGAAGAGATGAATCGACAATTTCATATGAATCATTTTCCAATTCAACATGAGAAACATCTAAGTAAACAGAATTAGGTAATAATTACCATCATCGTTTATTGTTAAAGACTTACCAGGAGTTTCAGGTACATCACTCATGGCTGATTACTTTAGTGATCAGTTTAATAACTGCTGAAACAAGATATCTTAACCAAAACTTTCAAATTCAAATATCAATTGACAGGCATATCAGCCGTTACACTGTCAGATGCTTCATTCACAAGCGCTAAATAAAACGGAAAAACCTAAATTAAAAAAAAAATTCCAAACAATAATTTAAGAATTACCTTTATATAAAATGTTTGATTAATTTTTAATCACGCCTGAACTTCATTTCATTAACAATAACCATAATTATTATATAAACGAAACGAACCAAATTAACGGATTCACCAATTAAACATGTGACTAAAATATTTATCCAATGGCGATTCGTAAAGTTTCCCACATTTCTTTGATTCTAACCATAGATTCTAATAACATTGAGAACCAAATTTGATTATTTTTTTCATAGATAGACTCCTGCTTACCTCACTCACAGAGTAATGATAATATCTTTACTCTATGCCTCACTTGTTTGCTACCTTGTTCATAGTTAGAATTATAAATCTGGCTTTCCGTATTGTTATTTATAGTTGTTTATTTTTTAAATAATCTGTGTACTAAAATTATTAAACAAATACTTTCGAGAAGTGCTGCCCTCTCCGACATTTTTTTTAAACAGTCACTAAAGTCAACATTGCCGACTGCGACTTTATCTATGGAAATTGTATTTCTTTCAATCAACGGTTTTTGTGCTCGCACAGTTGTTGCGTATTTATTTTATTTTCTATAACTACCCACGCTTGTTTTATGTCCTTTAAAATGCTTAACTAAAATATAAGTAAAACAATAGTACTTTTCGATAGTAATATAAAATACAGGTTAATCCATTTATAAAAACTGAGAAAACAACGAATTGATGTTTTGACTCACCCTGTAAGCAATTTAACGAATATTCACAAACTCAATTATTTTTATAAAATTTGATAAATATTAAAAAGCTACGGCTGCAACAAATCATTGTTCTTGTAGCCTTCTGAACTTGTTACGTTTTTCATGGAAAACTGGTTATAACTTTTTAAATACCCTGTATAACATATTACAAGTATATATTTTTGTAATGAGAAAGTGAAGCGGAATTCAAATTTAAATTACAATATAGGGTGTTTTATTTAAAAAATGTAACTTTGGTCTGGCACAGCGTTATGGATCAACTATTGCTTTGACTGCATTTAAAACGGAAACAATACGCGGTTGAATGTAGGTACAATTGACATTAAAAACTTACTCATCATAACTATTTTCTATTATATTTATTAAAAACATTGTATTTAAAAAAATCTTACCATTAATAATCGTCTTATTTAATTATTATTAAGAATCAATGTCTACACAACAAAAGAAAAAATAAAAATTGTGACATGGAACCTACAAGGAAACAGTTTCAGAAAAACAAGTGAACTGTTTAGTGTTTATTATAATTATCGGCCAATTCCTTGTAAGGATACAATTGCACGAATTGTTAATCAATTAAAAAAAAACTGGGTGAGCAAACAGTCTTTGTTCAAGGAAGCCTAACGAGAATGAAAATGTCAACCTGAACTTCAATGAAGTAGACATTGTAGCCGCTATCAAAGCTAACCGTAATATTAGTGTACGGGATATTGCCAATAATGTTGGTGTCTCTCATATGTACAGGGTGGACCATAAGGCAGAGTACGATTTAACATTGAAATAACTTTGTGAGTTTTAAACCAATGTCATTGATAATCCACACAGTCAATGTTTAACATATGGAGATTATGTATGGAAAAAAAAAATACGTCAAATGACCTCTATTTGCTGCCAAAGTCTTCTTGTTGATGTTTCTGGTTCTTCTTCACACTTGCTCTAACTCTTTTAATGTTCTCTTCAGTGTGAGCCGAATGTGGTCTGCCGGTGGTGGAAGGTTCATCACAGAACCCTTGCCCTCTAAGCGTGCCATTAGTTTCCGAATCATCGTCACTGACGTAGAAATGGTTGCGATAAGCTCTTTGCGTTAGAATAATGGACCTGTTATTTTGAAAATAAAATTTGACTATTTTTAGTCGTTCTTCTTTGGTGTAATTCATCATTCTAAATCTCCAAAGAATCCTTTATGATCTCCACCTAAAAGTAAAGAAAAAAAAACGTTAGCAAACACGATATTTATATGCCAAATCCTACTATGTTTTTTGGCACACCCTGTATCTTCACCGAGTTCTAAAAACACAAATTTTTTTCATATTAAATACTCCACACAACAGGAGCTATATGCAGCCGAAACTGAAACACGAACAGTTTTTAGTGATTTTATGTTTAATATGTGCCATGCTGATGAACAATTATTGGAAAACATTTGTTTTACTGATGAATGCACATTTACATTAAATGGGAGCACAAACATCAAAACGTTTCTTATTGGAGTGATATAATCCACATATTCATATGCAAATATACTGACTTCCAAAAAAATTGCAACACCTAGAAGTTGTAGAACGATTTTAATGAAATTTTCAGGAAACGTCTATTTTCATTAAACAAAATGATGATTAAAATTTAAATATAATCTAGCCAGTAGTTTTTGTTTTTTTACCTGTTGTTTCCATAGCACATAGTAACAATAAATTTGAAGTATTAGACCATTTAATAACGGTCAAGATTGCAAATTGTTGTTGTTTCTTCACAATTTCATTCTGAACTTGAAAACAATGCCGAGAGTACGCCAACAAGTGATTTTGAACGTGGCCGTATTATTGGTATGAGAGAGGCCGGACTTTCGCTAAGAGAAATTGCTCGTCGTGTAAACCGAAATGTTTCATCGGTATTGAAATGTTGGTACAAATGGTCCGAGGAAGGGGTTCAACATCGTCGCCGTGGATCTGGACGTCCTCAAAGAACTACAGATCGAGAAGAACGTCGCTTAAGAATTTTGGCCACAAGAGATAGATTTTCAACTCGATCAATTGCAAATGATTGGATGAGAGGTACAGGACTTAGGATGTCAATGTCATCTGTTTATCGCCGGATAAGATCTTATGGGTTGCGTTCATATCGTCCATTTTTATGTCTTCCTCTTAAACCACTTCACAGTCTACGCAGACTAGAGTAGAGCAACGAAAGGGTTAATTGGGCGCAAGAATGGCATCAAATTGTGTTTAGTGACGAGTCTCAATTTTGCTTGTGGGCCCACGATGATCGTAGGAGGGTCAGACAGATGCATGGAGAACGTAAAATCCAACATTTTTTGTGGAACGCAACACAGCCCTCACTCAAGGAGTTATGATATGGGGTGCAATATGTTATGGTAGCAGATCACCCTTGGTGTTTATTGACGGCATCCTTAACGCAGCTGGTTACCTTGCTAATGTGCTACAACCAGTTGGCCTTCCATATCTTCAGGGGCTGCAAAATCCCATTTTCCAGCAGGATAATGCGCGCCCTCCTACAACACGGTTTTTGGAAGAATCTAACATTGCCGTCCTCCCATGGCTTGCTCGGTCACCTGATTTGTCGCCAATTGAACATGTATGGGATATGATTGGTAGGCGACTGGGTAATTTACCGCACTCTCCAGATAATTTACACGATCTTCAGCAACGGATTCAAGAAGCTTGGGATGATATACCACAAGCAGTTATAGATCACTTGATTGATAGCATGCCAAGCCGTCTAGATGAGTGCATTACAAATAGTGGCGGAGCAACTCATTATTGAAAAAATCTTTTTCAATACATTAAGCCAAACCATTGTGTTGCCTATGCTGACGACACATATTTAATCGTCACTGATAAAGACAGCAAGAGACTACAGACCAAGAGCCTAAACGCATTACAACTCATTGATAATTGGTTTGATCACCATAACTTAAAGTTAAATAAAGAAACAACACAATTCCTTACGTTCTTTTCTAACGATAACTGTAGGTATATGCGCTAAAGTTTTAGGAATTTATGTAGATAACAGACTCAGTTGGAACGCTCACGTAGATTACCTCATTGGTAAATTAGCAAAGCTGCGTTTGTCCTAAGGAATTTAAAAAATTCCATCAGTGCTTCCACCCTTAAATCGTGCTATTGTGCTTTATTTTATTCCCATATCTGTTATATGGAGTGAACCTTTGGGGTAATTCTTCTAAAGCAAAAAAAGGTTTTTCTATGCAAAAAAGAATTGTTAAAATTTTAGCAAAATGCTCATTTTAGAGACCCAGGTCAAGTTCTATTTAGTAAATTTCAGAACATGCCTCTACCATCTGTATTTATATATTGTCCTCTGTTAGAGATTCATAAAAACAAAGCGTGTTTCCCGACTAACAGCAGCACACACAGATATAATACCAGAAGGGCTAAGGAACTGAGAACTCCTTACTACAAGCTATCTATTATCTAAGTCAAAAAATAACAGTCATCAAATTGATTTATACAATATTCTTCCCAGTCAGGTTAAAGAATCTTCTTCTAATTATTTTAAAAAGATCGCAAAAAAACACATTTTAAGTCATTGCTTTTACTGAATAGAAGATTATTTAAATACCCCCATATCTTACACTAATCTAGTCATCTAAGAAGTGGTACTATGTTAATGATAGTCTAATAATTTTATTATTGCTAAATGTTACTGTTTGTGCAATTTGTCTTGTATCGTGTTATATATACTTTTACATATTTTAAATTCTGTGTAATTACGTGTTTAGTTTTACTTATATTTACATTATACATATATTATATTATTATTATATATAGGTACATGTTGTAATTATGACAAATGCAAAAATACTATTTTTCGGCCTCCGTCTAAAATTACTGATTTTCTATTCGCTTAAATTGTCTTGAAAACACTTATTTTCAAGTCATGGCACGAAAATAAAAGAGGGATTTTCATGATCGATTTTAAGTTGGTTGCATTGACAATTTGATTAACAACGAGTTCCGATTGACAACTGTGTAGTTTGGAATGTGAACTAATAAATTAAAAAAAATATTTCAGTGTTCTTAAAGGATTTCATCGCAAACAGTTTCATATTCATAAATCGATTTATGTAATTCAACCGTAGGTAAGCAGTAAATTCAAAGAAGCATTTTTTAGGTTATGTTTATTTTTTCAGTAATTATTAACTTCAAATAATCCAATTGAATTGAATAATTTATTTAGAAACAAAAATAGAGGAACAACAAACAACCAAACGGAAATTCTAACTAAAATCAGAGGTAAATTTTCAAAGAATTATTTAAAATTAAAGTTGATCGTACAATTTTCCAGATGGGAGAGATTAATATTCGGCAAATTTGTGTCTTGTAATTTAAGTTGCACATTATGAATACTAGATGGTTTTAATGAAATCGGTTCTTGTAAACTTTCTTGCTGGATTCCTGTACTTGTCGAGGGCTGAGGTTCTGAACGATTTTGATGCAATAATTTATTGGCAATGTTTATTTTAGCACCCAATGAATCCTCTATATATTGTTCTGCGACTGTAGTACTTTTCCATCCGCCAAAGCGCTTCAGGGTTGTTATATCTACCCCATTCCCTGCCAGAGCTGTAGCACCACTTCGCCTAAAGCAGTGACCTGTGTATCCTTTTGGATTTTCTAATTTTAAATATGCAGCTATTTTAGAAGGCATATTTCCAAAGGAGTGAATGCCTACTGGCTGTTTTGAGCATTTATTTTTGCATAAAATAAAAAAATCTATCAATTTCTGTATTGGGCCTTAACGTAACATATTTGCGAATTATATCCATCCAATGAAGTTCGGTCACACAGCAGGTACGAGGTTTTTAGTTTTTGTTTGAGGGATGGATAAGATAATAACATCCCTTTATCAATGACATCTTTGATTTTCATGTCTCGTAATTCATGTATTCGGCATGCACCGCATATGCCAAATATTAATGCTGTCTATAAATAATTTTTGTAAATAAAGATTAAAAATTAATCATGCCTACCTTTATCATAAGATAATCTTCATTGGGTGCTTCGTTAATAAACTTTTCTAAATCATCCATTTCTAAAATTTTGGATTTTTTGCACGATATCCGTCATGTTTGCGCTTTAACAAAGCTATTAATTTTGTATATTTTTCGATATTAATGTTGTCTTTAATGTTTAAGGTAGTTTTAAGCATCGAATACATCGACCATAACGTTGACGATTTGAAGTTCTTAGATTTTTCTTCAAAATATGCAACCAAAACATATTCATTATACACCGATACGCCATTTTCAGAACCCCATTTTTAGTATCTCATATTCTTTCCAATATCGATTGGATGATTTTTCAGGAAGTAAATTTTGAATTGCAGCTTCTGCTACATTTCGAATATGAGCTGGTACTTCTAATACCTTTTCTTCATTCATGTTTTTCACAAAAAAAATTCATAAAATTACCAAGCGCAATAAGATTATTTTAAATTCAAATCACTATAGCGGTGAATTGAATCGCCAACATAAGAAAGATGAATTTTCTAAACCGACGCTATTTAAACAATAATCATTAATATTTTAATTTAAAAATTTTGTCGGCCGAAAAAATTTGTGTATCACACGTCCAGAAACTTTTTGCGAGTATTCGCACTTGTGGGCCTCGGCTTCGCCTCGGCCCACAAAACGTACTCATACTCGCAAAACTACAGTTTCTGGCCTAGTGATACAAATAACTATTGTATTCCTAGGCACAATAAATAATTAATTGATTGATTGATTCATGTTCGAAAGTACTTAACGGGCCGCTTAACTGACCTCCTGATCTTTTTTATGGGGTCACCTAAAATCAAAAATTTACACTATAAGAAGACATCAAAACTTGGAATATTTACAGGACGTTATTACCGAAGTATGTTTCAATATAACAACTGAAATATTGCAAAACGTACGACGTAATTTTTACGATAAGTTAAGTTAGAGACACAGCAATAGTTGTTCTTAAAATAATTTTAATATTATTACATATAAATACGAAGGTGGGCAAGAATTGGCATGTTTAGATTTTAGTTGTTTTCCTAAACCTTGAAGCAAATGCTTTTCCAAGACGGACCAATCCACAATTGGACACGGTTTCTTCACCACACTATACAGGTTTATACTGACCTGTGCGGCATCATACATATCACTTACATGACAATATTAATACAATATTAAAAATTTACCATATGAATAAATAAAATAAATAAAGATAATTTCCCTATGTTCGGTAGTTCGAGTTACACACTGTATGTTAGGTCAGTAGAGACGGGTTGTTGCAAGTTGGGCCTTGCTTCTGTTGCTTATTTATGCACAATAGCATAACCTTCTTCCTGTAATTTGTATCTGCTTTGCGTATGATATGTTCAATCTTCATAAGTAACAGCTCCACATCACAAATAGACATACGCAAATTTTTAAGGCTTCCGTCTGTACGAAGTTCTCCGGAAATCAAGTCATCATTTCTTAAATTTTCTCAACAATTCATTTCCTACTACAAACTCTTTGCTTTTGTAAACTTGAACGAGTTCAGTATCTACATACATTATATTCGTGATGAACCTACACTATACTCACGACACAAGCAACATCTCCCATCATTATTACATCTTCTTTGTACCACATATTGATGTATCTACAGCAATATAGACAGAATTTTATAGAAACTGAACAAGTAGCAACATAAAGCAACGAAGTTATTATGGTGTAGACCTGTAGACAGTTATTAATTATTAAAATTTATTTTCAATTGCGAACATATTACGAGGATATTTAATCTCGCATGCAAAAACATTCGCAAACATAACCTAATTAAACAGCTACAGAATAAAAGTATAGCATATCTTAGAATGTGGTTGAACTGTATCTCAAGCCGAATATTTTTAGCTTGTCTTCGAGAGGAAGGGGGAAGGTACTAAAATGAGCTTCAAGCCATGAAAAAAAATACATCAAAAGGTTGCAATATGTTACTCTAGGTTGCGTTGGTGAATAAGCGCCTTAACGCGCATCTTTTGAATCTTTGTTCAGTCTGGTTTATTTATTTTTAAAGATTAAAGAAAGTAAAATTAAAAGTGAAATTGAGAGTCCCAGTGATGACACACCCACTGAGTTCTTCTTTTCCTCAAAATGTATAAATGTTTTATCTTTCATCAAAGCGTTTCTATAGAGCACAAGTAATACTTGATTGAGTTGCATGTAATAAAATAAATCATGTAATTTATGTATAGCATTGAAGCGATATTAAATGATGCGGAATCTGTGATAACAATCGAGGAAGAATCATTAATTACGTGTAAAACTGAAATTTTATAATCAGTGGTAGAATTACGAGGATGTATTGATATCTAGTTAGCCTAGACCAATTCCTTGCATAAACAAAATATTGCGTTACCATAGCAACGAACAATAACTTATTAGAAGTGTCAGTGTAAAGTTTGACGTCAAAAAAGTAAACCAGAGTCACGCAATAAATTAAATAAAAAAAGATGTCTACCGAAATTGTGAAAATCGAAAAATTGGAGTATCGAGCCATCATCAAGTACCTGTATTTAAAAGGGTTAAGAGGTAAGCAGATTTACGAAGATATGCTTAATACCCTTGGTGATCAATGTCCTTCGTATGCGACCGTCAAAAATTGGAATGCAAGCTTCAAAAGAGGTAAATTTTCAATTGAAGATGATGACCGATCGGGAAGGCCAGTTTCTGTGTCAGTCCCCGAAAATATCGATGCAGTTCATGACATGATTTTATCAGACCGTCGAATTGGGCTAAAACGGATATCTGAAGCACTGAATATTTTATACAAACGCGTTCATCATATGGTTCACGTCAATTTGGACATGAAAAAATTTGCAGCAAAGTGGATCCCCAAATGTTTGAATGTTGACCAGAAGCGTGCAAGGGTAGAAGCATCGCGTTCGATCTGTGCTTGATTTGAAAACGATGTAGACTTCTTAAACGAAATTGTTACTATGAATGAGACTTGCGTACATTTCTACGATCCAGAAACAAAGCAACAATCGATGGAATGGCAACACTCTGGTTCTCCAAGACCTAAGAGTTTCGTGTCCAAAAATCTGCTGGAAAAGTTCTTGCTTCAGTTTTTGGGATTGCCATGGAGTAATCATGATTGATTTTTGGATAAGGGTAGAACAATAACTGGAGATTACTATTCGACATTACTGACCACTCTACGGGAAAATATTAAAGAGAAAAGAGGCAGAAAGCTATCCAAAGGTGTTTTGTTTTTGCAGGACAACGCCCCTGCACACAAATCTCATGTTGCCATGCAAAAATTCGTGATTTAGGGTTTGAATTACTAGAACACCCCCTTATTCACCCGATTTGGCTCCGTCCGACTATCACCTCTTTCCTCAACTGAAAAAAAGTTTAAAAGGTCATACATTTTCTTCCAACAAGGAGGTAATAGAAGCTGTGGAGGTCTGGTTTACAGAGCAAGAAGAAACATTTTTTTGAAAGGTCTAGAGAGGTTGCAGGTTCGCTGTAATAAATGCATCCAATTAAGAGGAGAATATGTTGAGTAAAAAAATATTTTGACATTGAAATTTTGTTTGGTTCTATAGAATTTTCAATATATCCTCGTATATCCAGAAACCGGAAGATTGATAGCATATCAACAGTGTCAATGTAAGTTCATGACTTTGTTCCTTAGGTGCTTAAATAACTGATTCATAATTTACAGAATATGTGCTTTATTTAATACCTCTACGTTACGTTGTACCTCCACAACAACATTGTATTTGTAATGTAGTAAGAGAAAACACAAAAAACTTCACAAATAACTTAAATCGAAGGTAGTGTTTCGATAGCTAAGTATCATCATCAGCAGACTGACACACAATACTACACTCCGCTGATGATAGCTTAGCTATTGCTTGTTTGTTATTATTATTACTTTGTACAAAAACCATCTTTATAATTTTTAGATTACAAATCTTCATGGCTTGGCAGTCCAAAAAACTAACGTTTTTAGATTTCATTATATTTGTAAACTAATATTTATAACTCTTTTTTATTTGATTTGAGCTTTATTTTTGTTAGGAGGGTGAGAGTTGGGATGTTTAGGTTTTTGGTGGTTTGTTTATGCTCGAAGTAAACGCTTTGCCAAAACGAAACAATCCACCATTGCGCAGTTACCTTAACATACTGTACAGGGTTACACTGATTTTTTATGATACCATACATTATTTATAATTCAATAAATTATAATCACAAGTATAAAATTGGTTGTTTAATCAGTGATATAATAAAAATAATGGTGATAGGTGATATTCACATTATTTGTTGTAATAATAATTGTAAGATAAGTAGCAAACATTAATTAGCGAAAGACCTAATTCATGTCTTCTTTTACATATTATCTCAAGTATGTTAAGCCCTCTATAGGAGTGTAAGGGGACTTTCAGGCAAACACCGCATAAATATGTATTCATCTAATGTTTCGACTGGATCTAACAATTACTGGTCTAAAACCTGAACAATTTTTTCGTGGGTCCAGTTAAGCATCTACATTGAATACATACTTATGGTGTTAGCCTGAAAGCCCCGTTACGTTCCTATAGAAGGATCAACGTACTTGAGAAAATGTAATAAGCAATAGTACCACATTATCAAATTATTGGTAATCTTAGAAACGACCACATGGTTTGATTTTATGTGCATAGTTCTGATACTGGAGTGATCATTTTGGTCGTTTGGTTGGTAAAATCTTCAACATCAAGTGAGCAGTTAATTTTGGTTGCTGCGAAACAAATTCAATTACTTGACAGCTTTTGCGGTTTAGAGAACAGAAAAATCTGTCGTATGGGATTGTCTTAGAAGAAACAAATTGAATCAGATAAATAAAGTGATAGTACTTTAACGTGTGATTATTTCTAGGTTACTCAAGAATACAGGATCGGAAAACGGATTGCGGATACGGAGAAAGGTGTTCTGAGAGCGGAACTCAGAACGAGTAAGAGTGCCTTTGTGGCCCGGAGACGTTGTACTTATTTATACCGTCGTTTTCAAAATTTTAGCGTAGAGGATCGTGGGAAAATAGTAGGAACAATTTCATTTTTGCTTAGTAGGTATTCGATAAATGTGAGGTTTTTTAAAAAAATATATTCTCCGAAGCGTTCTCTGAAGAAAAAATCAAAGAAAAAACTCACTGGTTTTCAATTAATAACTCACTTCATTAAATTAGAACATAGTGTTGATATACTATTCAAAAAATGAAATTGTACTCACTCCAAGAAAAGATAGACATGATAACTATGCATTAAAGAAGGTCTGGAGAATTGCCTTTTGGCATCAAGACTATATGCTCAAAAATATCCCAATCTAGAACATCCAAGTAAGTACCTACGTATTATTGTAACGCCTCGCCAGCAAACTTTTAAGTTCAACAATTATATTGTTTAACTTCTAATGAAATAATCTTCTATATATTTTTTTATTTTACAAAACATTATTATTAAAGCAGTATTTAATTTAAATTTAAATAACTATTTACATTTATAATAATAATGTGCAAATAAAAATAACATACTAACATAAAATTAAAAAAATAACTAAATAATTTAAATATTGATAAGTAATATTATAAATTGTAGCAGATATTTTAAATTTTTATTGTTCTTGTATTATTTAATTATGACACAAATGGCGCCTCATAATAGAACCTCATAAATATTTGTGATAAATATACTGAAATCGCAGAATAATTATTTATTTAGTGCTGAAGAAGCGCGTCGCAGAGTAATTCAATGGCGAATTTGTCTATTTAATTAAAGATTAACAAAGTCCAATTATCTCAGAAACTGTTGCTCGGAGCGACCTTTATTAAGTATACCTTTCTGAGGCAGAAGAAGTTGGAGTATAAAAATATTCAATTAAAAATTTTATACAGAAAGGCTCAAAAAATTTAGGACATATTAAATGTGAAAAAAGTGCTGTAAGTGGCGCCTTCTGCAATTTACTACAAAAATGAGAACGGGTTTAAAATTGTCATCCCAAAAAATTACACAGTACCTAATTTCGTGCTAATTGTACATCTATTAAGAAAATTATCAAAAAAAACTAATAAAAAATAATAAAATAAGTAAAATGTGTGTCTTACGACATCTCGTGTATAACATGGACACGAGTGAATAGTATAAACTAAGAAAAACACACGTGTGTTTTAAGCATTAAAGTTATCGCTTAGATAGCGCTTTGCACTTTAACACACACAAGTCGTTACAGTTAACTGTTGGCGTTTTTCTTAAAAAATGATAACTTTGATGTTCTGTATTTCGGAAACTATCAACTTTTGGACAAAGGTAATTAATCAATTTTTGGTGAGTACGCGATGAAACGAAGCAAAAGAGGGGAAGAGACGGTTTTGAGCGGTGTACAATGATGGGTGTGAAATTTAGAACGTGCATAAAACAATTAATATAAAAATTTCTTCGTTAATACTTTCAAGACGTGTTTGTATTTAGAAATTTAATTAACCCAGTTACCGGAAATAATTACAAAGACCAAAAAGCAGCGTATTCGTAGTAAATCCACACATTTGTAGTAGCCCGCGCATTTGTAGTAAAATCGAACTGTGTTCGATAAATAACAAAGTGCTTGGTGAAGAATAAAATTATAAACAATTTAAATAATTTTTAAAAAACGGCAATTTATAACTATAAGAAGATATCGTGAAATAATACAAGGTCAAAAGGTCACTGCTTAGAACACGTCAAGGTCGCATGAAACACGTTACGTATAACTGTAACCAGGTTAGTTTAAGTTTAGAATAATTAAATTTGTGTATTGAAAAGAATTAAATTGTAGCGAAGTTAGTTTTAGTCGGGCAATTAATAGTTGAAAAGAATTATCCGTTCGATTAGTTTATTTTGTTGTATTAAAATTTTGTTAAAATTATAAACCACGCTCTTGTTTATGAATACAAGATTCTAAGATAGTGTATCTAAAGAATAAATAATTAAAAGAGTCTCATGTTTATTTTCAATATGAATTTTATTTTATTTGACAATAAAATGCAATCGCCGCAATATGTAAGATCATCAGCAGTTACATCAGACCTTTAGAAATAAGATTAAAACTTTTTTATAAAAAAATCTTTCCAAAATGAAAATGTGTATAACTTGATATCTTTTAAAATATCCGAATGCTTCGTATTTTTTAAACTTAATTAAATTTCATATTAAAGAGCTTTAACTTAAAAACCTTAAAAATATAAATAATTAAAAAAAAATTAATCTTTGAACATCGTTGGTTACTAACGAAAACATAGCATTCTGTTGGGTAATTCAACCAACATAGGGTGGCAACAACAAAAAAACTAAACCTGAACGGAAACGTATTAGGAAATTTTTTGCCGCTACCGAACACTTCCGCGACGAACGTTACACGGTACGCTTCGAGCCGCGATTCTTAAACCGTTGTCATTTTTCTTTTTAATAATTCTCGTTAATAAATTAGTACAATTTAAAGTTCTTTTTATTAATCTAACAGTTACCTACAAGTCTAAGTTAAGAAATTCACACGTAATATTGACACCGGTCACGCACACTAGGCCGGCACATAAATACATAAATGAATTGATGAACGCACACTTAACCGCCAGATGACGTTATAGGTGTCCTATCCTTTCCAGCAAATAACGCAACGTGCTGCTTCGGACCGGCCTAGTAAAATGTGTCGCAAAACTTCTTGTTAAAACTTTTTATATATAACTATGTCTTTGAAAGGTCAAAAAAAAAAATGTTTACATTTATTCCTTTTAACTACACACCATTATTGTTCAGTGCTCAAAACCGTCTCTTCCCCACTTTTACTCGTTTTAGCACGTACACCTAATATCGATTTATCCTCATAGTATGCAATACAGAAATATATCCTAATACTAAACAATACATTTAGTTTTACAATCATCATTACACCGACCTTGCGATCTCTGCTGTATGTTAAAAATGCAACAGAGAAAACTAAACCAAAATGGTCGTTTCTCAAAAAAAAAGTGAGCAAGAAAGAGTAAAATGCTCCCTGAATTTTATTCAAAATTGTCCTTTTCATTGATGCTGTTGACAAAAACGGTTAAAATAATAACAAAAACAACCCATCGGATCAGGTGGTCTTTCCTTCCAACTATTTTAAAACCATTTGGATTAACCAAATTATTTTAAGACAATAAGCAAACTATAACAATAGATAACAAATAATGATAGCTTATTGCTTCTGGTTAATTCCTTTGCTCAAGTCATCTCGGACAACAAAGTAATAATTGGTATTCTCTAAAATGCAGTTTTGTATATTCGCATATGCTCAAAATTCAATCACATTCCCGACATTAAAAAAGTATAATAAATCAAAAAATACTATATGTTTATTTATTTTTGAAAATATTCTACATCCTAATTCAGTAAAAAAAATGAATAAAGATTATACAAACTGTTTTTCCTTTTTGTACCTCCATCTGGCAACTACAATTTTGCTATCACAAAAGTTTTTATTGTCTGTTGGTTCTATTTATAGACTTGTTATACAAATAACTATTACAGTTCCTATTTTACCTAATAAAGCAGTGAAACCTAGCCTTTAAATTTTTGTTGTGGGTTTATTTACAAAAGTAAAACGTACGTAGAGAGCCTTCTTAGAAACGTGTGTCGTGTGTAACACTTTACGACAAAAGTTGAATTTGCCGCGCATGTTAATTCACGAAGAGTTTCTAAGATTACGAGCGGACATTTTGCTACTTCCTTCTAGTGAGTGTTTTCGGCGTGCTTCGTGAAGCAAAAATTTTACACGTAAATTATTAATGTGTGTTTCAATAATTCCAAGTTAAATTGGTGTGTAAATGTAAATCCGATCGCATTCGCTGTAAGTACTTCTTTTCTATTTCTTTTGTTGTCTCATGGTTGCGTTAATTCTAATTACGACGTATGCTTTAGCACGTGTTTTGACCTCATACTCTATTCGTGTATTAAAATCTGGATAATTCCTGGGGGTGCTAAAATGGTTAGTTAAGAATCCTTTGCTATATAACGTGACGACTACCACGATTTCACCTACATTTACGCTGCCAACATCCGATGAACTCAACAGGCTGAGGGGTCGTTTACGTTGCATACTTGCTGGTTCGAGGGAACATATCTGCTTTCCGTTCTTCGTCGTATATTTCTCCTAAGGGAAATCCTGGGGCTACCTATCTTCTGAAGCTGTCAAATACTGTCGCTAGTAAGAACCTTCCTTCTCGGAACTGCATACTACAGATCACAGCTAAGTTTACTGTTTAAGAAACCTATTCACTATTCATGCGTATGAAGCTCACGTACATGTGACATTAAACAGTTTGAATTCCTAACATATAAGTAAATTTTTATTCAAGGTAGACTCCACCACCGACGTTTGGTTTTGTTTTTAACTAGCTCCATAAGATCTTGGACGCTTTAGGTAAAGTGGGTGAAACTAAAACAAAAGGCGCTTTAGGTTGGCCGGAGCTACTTATCATGCTATTCCGAGTTTAAGTTAGTTTTAAGTCACCGTGTGTAAGTGACGTGTGTACGTCGAGTTTCCTTAGTAACTAATCCTCAATTGGAACGCTAACTTTAATTTGGAGTGTAACAAACAAAAGCTTAACTGAATTTCGACACATTAATTGCGAGCTTTATTTAAATTGTTGTTGCTAACGCCCGTAAATCTGATGCCATAGTCTCTCTTACTTCTCACATACTCTCCTAGTACTGTAAGTTTTATTTGCTATATTTAATTGTCTCTCTGATTTGTGTTCGTTTTAGCGTATTAGACCTTTTAGTAAAACCTATTGAACTCCTGTTGGTCGGTTTTATTTATTTTTATTACCCACCAGGTGGCGCCTCGTTAGGCAGCAGTCTATTTCTTTACAGTTCCTCAAGGACCTCCCCAACTTACCGATTAAGCCGGACACTGCTGTGCTAACTACTATAAATACTGGATCCTCTACGAATTTAGTGCGCTACTTCGAGTCAAATTGTCTTACATTTTTCTCTCTAGGTTGTACTGCTAGAGCCGTCGCTTTCTTTTATTATTATTTGTGAACTACAACCGTTAGATTTATTTAATGGATTTTAGAATGTTTTTTTCACCAAATGTAAAACTTAATTTAAAAATTTGGAGGAAAACTTACCCACATTTATTGATAAAATTTATAAATACATTTTTCAATAGTGTGTAGAGGTACAACACACTCTTTCTTTTATACATCAGATACTTTCTCACACGAACCATCAACAACTAGACCATTTTCTCTTGGGTTTTTTTCTTTCCACCTTTTTCTTTTACTTGCAAGTTTCTGGTTTGGTTTGCCACATACAGTACGATATATTATGCCCAAACCATATTTATTGCAACGCCTGATATTGATAATTGAAATAATTTTGTGACATTCTGAAAGCAGGTTGTCCTGATTATTTATCTAGTTTTTTCATTCCTTTGGATGTATCAAATAACTCAAAAACGACCAACTTTAAAAAAAAACACATAACGTATAGTACTACAAGTGATTTCCTTTTATCACTTATTTGAGGTAGGCTGAGGTAAAAGTTGTATGATACGTACAAGTGAGCAGTTGAGCTCAGTAATATAAATTACAAACAGATACCGGGGTCTCAGTAGTGAGGATGCTTTTAACGTTCAAATATTAGGTCAGTTATATAGTGGGGTGAGAACTAATGTAAAAGTCTGAAATATCAATTTCTAAGAGAAGACCTGCTAGTTTTACCTTGATAATTTACCCATACGTCTGAGACCAAAGTGTGGTTTGATGGGATCCCCATTCATTTTAGTTTAAAAGCACGTTAATTTTTAAATTAATTTATTTTTTATCTAAATTATGCCCCCCTACAAATACAAACCAAGGTATTTAAAGGTTCCTACTTTTCATGCAATAATCCTACATCATCATTGTTTTGAGTCGTCCATATTTTATTTCTGTTCTCTATTTTTTAGTTTTTTTGCACTCATAGTTTTTGCACCTGGTAAAAAACCAAAAAGCTCTTCTTAAAATTAATGTGTCTTTGTTCTTTGTCTTCTTCTGACCTTATTATGCAAAGTTTGTTTACCAGTAATACCTGTACCAATTTTTTCTTACTGATAATATGCGTTTGATCTTGCAAAAATATCTATCTAACATTTCCTTCACTCTTCAAGTTGTAACTGGTTTTCAATTTTCACAACGTAGATGCGTATTAATCAAAGATATTTCAAAGTAGATCTTACTTGTTCCTTCTTCTTCTCCTTATTCTACTTTTCCTAGTACCAATATAGCAATTTAAGTCTGTTTCCGCTATTTCTTCAACCAATACTTTCTCAAACTCTTTTTTATCTTCATGGCCATTCTCAATGTATATTCGCATACTTCCGTTTATCACTATCATTTCTTCTATTCATTTGGACCGAATTTTCCTTCAACGACCTTCTTTGATATGACAATCTCATACTCCTATCCTTTTTTGGTTGTTTGGATCACTTTAGATTAGCTTTCCTTTTCCTGCCATTTCCCTAGATTTATTTCCGTTTGTTGTAGATACTCAATAATCTTATTCAGCAAAATCAAGATTATTCTGGATCTAGAAATACTTCATTTGCTTCTATATGAATTATTCCTCAGTTTAGGCTAAATGCAGTGGACAGAAACTTCCCATTCACAACAATAAGTTCGTTTATCTTCGGTGCGTTTCTATGGTGTGTGTGTTGTAATTTTCTGTTTGTCATAGCGGTTTAATTCTGTCAACCAAATTTTGTATTTGAATTTTTATAATTTGTGGTACACAATAAAAATCAAAAATGAGTACCACATTAGAAGCATGTAGTATAACACCACCAACCGATAAATATTACAATATGAAACAATTTATTAATACGGTAAGAGATTACGTACAAACAAAAGGGGAAGATTCGGCCAATTTACTCAACAGACACTTACAAGTAAGCACTCAATTGCTTATCCTTTAATGATTCAAAGAAAGCACTGTTATACAGCTAATAAGCGTCACTATTGACTTAAGTACTTTCGATCCACACACGAATATCGTTGCCGAATTTTTTGTCAGCCTGCACGAACTACTATCAATTATCGAACCAGGATCACTTCTTGCTTGGTGTTGCGTTAACGTTCTTAGTGCGGCTTGCAAAAACTCCGCTGCCAGAACAGCCTTAATACATACTTATCAATTCTTGCCGTTGCTTTCAAGACTATTAGGAAATCAGTTGACGGACGAGAAAAAATTGCGATTGCTCACACTTATGCAAGTAAGTACGTAAGTGAAATTGTTACGAACTGATGATTATTGTACGTTTGCAGGAGTTGACGTGTGGTATTAAAATTTCATGGCAAATTCCTCACTTGCCTCATTTAATGTTTACCCTGACACGTTGGATTGAAAGTGCTGAAGAGGAGATCGTAATTTTGTCGCTTGCAGTTTTGGTTAATTTGTGTTACAAGAACCTTCCCGCTGTCTATACGTTATCGAGATGTGTGGACATAAAGAAATTTATACGTACTTGTACACCTCTAAAAGTGAGTAAGAACGAAAAGTTTTAATTTTAGTTTTTTTTCGGTAAATATACATATATACTCACATATAATTGATTCAATGGCCAAATAAGTTAAGCATGTATTTTGTAAAAAAAAATATAGCAGAGTCTTGAGCAAGATCAAATTATCAAATTTAAATACTAAACTAAAATTTAATAATTGAATTTAATGAGGACCCAGGCTATGCATTTAATCACTCTGCTAAGCACAAGTGCAGTTAAGTTTTCAATGAGCTAAACCAAAAACGATCGGTTTGCAACTCTGAACATTTTGGACAATGTGAATGCAGACATCCTGACTACACCTAACTATTGTCCCACCAACAAACTGTAGCAAACCATATTAATACTAAGAAAAAAAATCAGGCAGAGAGAGCAAAAGCATGAATGGTAGACTTACACTCAAGAAACTAAAAGAATGATCAAATCAACAAATGACAAGCTTAAAAAGGTAAATAAGTTCTTCGTTAGATCTCCAAGCAAGAGCCTAAAACGCTGAAAAAAATTCTACCAAAAACTAAACAAACACACTCAACCACCTGGACTATCTGGAGGTCTACCACTTATTGACAAATTTCACTTCGCACTCAACCTGAAGCTGCTAAAATATTATTCAACGCTTTTGCATGTAATAAAAAAATGTTTATTACACTCAATTAAAAAAATCATTAAAAATAAATGAATAAATCCCAATCCACGAAAGTGGATCCAAAAGTTATAAAGACGAATGGATTGAAGTGTTCTGCATGCCGAAAAACTAAAAATTTAGGGTTATTGACAAAAGGAGAGTAGCATCAATAGCAGAGAAAGAGACTATTGAAGAACACCTTATTCAGT
Source organism: Abscondita cerata (assembly GCA_030710515.1). NCBI lineage: Eukaryota > Metazoa > Arthropoda > Insecta > Coleoptera > Lampyridae > Abscondita > Abscondita cerata. Next base: position 123,830 of record JALBCR010004256.1, read on the forward strand.
ACCAAACTTCGAATCTTCCGCATCTTTATTCTACTGATACTCAAGTGGGAATATGGTATACGTCTTTCAGAATCTTATGATGTGACCTTGTGTTGAAAATCGGAATTAATCCATTTAAAAATGAATAATTTTAAGTGAATCACAAACACATTCTTTGAAAAATCTTTTTTCATAACCAACAAAACAACGAAAAGAAATAACTCCATGTTAGAAAAATATGACAGACCATCACAATAAAAAAATCAAATTGAATAGGAGCGGCTTAGATAAACCTAAAATGTCTGCAAAATGGGCACAGATTAATACCACCTCAACTCTTATTAGAGGTCCCGTTATAGGCGATAGAAATTACTTTAAAGTGCGTCTAGAAGGATAAAACTAATCCAGAGAAAATCGACCAGAATAAATTTAAAGCTTTCGCAGCGGATGTCTAGACATAAAAAGTCGAGAACATGTGGCACTCACAGCAGCGATTGGTGGAGTGGTGCCCTACCGTCGCCAGCTAGAGATCGACCAAGATGAAAAAGACTTCTACATTGTAACACATTTATTAACGTTTTATACGTTTACTGATGGACCTGATGGACCTGACTGGACCTGAGATACTGGACCCGATGGTGATACGAGGCCAATATAAGGGCAAGGATGTGCAAATCTATAAGACCATAAACAATGAGATCAGAAGTAAAATAAGACAGGCCAAGGAAAAATGGCTACTTGATGAATGTCGAAAGGTTGAAGCCTATCAAGACAGATACGATTTTTTCAATATGCACAAGAAGGTAAAGGAAATGACTGGGAGAATAAAGAGACGACAACCAGATGTGTTGGTAAACAAGAACGGCGACTTGATTGTAGAACCGATAGACAAACTGGCAAGGTGGAGCGAATATATACAAGAACTTTTTAACGATAATCGGATAGAACTGGAAAACCCAGACGTGGAGTATACTGGTCCAGAAATATTAAGAGAGGAACTCGAACAAGCAATTAAAACTGCAAATCCGGAAAAGCAGCAGGACCTGACGAAGTGCCTGCTGAACTACTAAAACTCATAGGGAAGGACTCCATAGATATTCTACTGAAACTATTTAACAACATTTATGAGACGGGCAGAATTCCTAGCGATTGGCTAACCTCAACATTCGTAACACTGCCAAAGAAAAATAAAGCCAGAGAATGTTCGGACCACAGAATCATCGCCCTAATGAGCCACACATCGAAAATATTTTTAAAGATCATACATAACCGAATTCATAAGGATTTAGAACAAGACATCAGTGACACTCAAATGGGTTTTAGGAAGGGCGTAGGAACAAGAGAAGCGCTATTCGGACTAAACGTACTTAGACAAAGATGCCTAGATATGAATCATGATATGTACATCTGCTTTATCGACTTTCAAAAGGCATTTGATAGAGTCCAGCACACAAAACTCCAGAGATACTAAAAAGAAAAAACATCGATAGTAAGAACATAAGAATAATATCCAATCTCTACTGGCATCAAACAGCACGAGTCAAAGTCGGAGAAGATATGAGTGAGGAGATCAAGATATGTCGAGGTGTTAGACAGGGTTGTGTATTGTCGCCTCTCTTATTCAATGTATATAGTGAGGGCATCTTTAAAGAAGCGCTGTCAGAAGAAACCGGTGGTATCGTCATAAACGGGGAAAGACTTAACAACTTACGATACGCAGATGATACCGTTATATTCGCCGACAGTCTGGAAGACCTACAACATCTGGTTGAGGTAACAAACATTGCCTGCAAGAGATATGGCCTGGATATGAACCTAAAAAGACCAAAGTCATGACAACTTCAAAAACCCAAGCACAAATCACAATAGGCCGTCTATAAATATTAATAACAACAAACTGGAATGGGTATCCTCCTACAAATATCTTGGCACATGGGTAACTGAAACAACAGAACATACACAAGAAATCAAGTGTCAAATTGAAGTAGCTCGCAGTGCTTTCATAAAAATGAATAAAATACTTTGCAGCCGAGATATAACATTAGAACTGAGAACCAGAATACTAAAATGCTATATATTCTTCATTCTATTGTATGGAATGGACGCTTGGACACTCAAGTCAGAAAACAACAAGAATATAGAGGCATTTGAAATGTGGTGCTATAGGAGGATGCTGAGAATACCGTGGGTTGACAAGGTTTCAAATGAGGAAGTACTACGACGAATGAATAAAGCCAAAGAAATCAGTAACACCATAAAAGGGAGAAAATTAGAATATCTAGGACATGTTCTGAGAGGAGATAGATATAACATCCTTAAGCTAATTATTCAAGGCAAAATAAAAGGCAAGAGAACGATTGGCAGAAGAAGAATCTCTTGGCTACGCAACTTGAGGGAGTGGTTTGGTTGCACGCCCGCAGAACTCTTCAGACGCACGATTGATAAGGTCCGAGTAGTGGCGATGATTTCCAATCTCCGATAGGAGCCGAATTTCAAGAAGAAGAAGACGTTTACTCATAAAATTAAAGACTTTTCAGCCAGATACGCATTAGTATTCTAATATCAAATAATGTCAAACAAAATATACAAACTCAAAGTTAGCTTTTTACCGCTTCAATTGTAACCAGCCGGTTGCTATTGACCGAAGTACTAAAAGTACTTTTTCTGCCGCTTTGAGCGGATGAAATATTGTACAATTTCAGCTTACCGAGCAGACGGAAAAGTACCTAAGTCGCTAGGCAAATAAAACGTCGACGCGTAAAGTAACTTTTTTTATTTTGCAAGGAAACGACTTTTGTAGAAAGATCGCATGTTTTATTTGGAGTAAATGTAACTTCTTATGAGTAGTCTACAGACATCGTCATAGAAAGTACTGCTTTCACTCCTAATAAGATAAAACAATAAAAATGTTCTTCTCTGAAGTTCCCCTTTGGTTGCTTAGTGAGGAAGCTGATAGTTTGCTCTATTGTAATGTAACTTCCAAAATTACATTGTACAGCGTCACTGTCTATCAACGTTTTAAGAAAACTTATACATTGACTATTTTATATACTTATTATTGTTATTAAAGTACTCTCAGTGACAAAAATGAAGCCCAGTCTCGAGATATATTTCTAAATTACAATTTTAACATCCCTACAACGTAAAACGCTGTTTCAAGATATGTTCATTATTATTATCTTAAAGTGGCCCCTTAATGGTTTGTATACTACAAATAAAATTCTAAAGACCTCAAACATCATTAATGCTTTAATAAAAATGAAAAAACAAATCAATATTCCTAAAATTTAATGCTAATGCTTACAAAACAATTCTCCCAAACACCCAGAGGTCATGTTACATGTTTTACAATCGGTAAAACAAAGACTACCAATCTAGTGTTTGTTTTTGGTTTCAAATTAAATAATACATATTTTTATCTTGATTGTAGCTGTATTAGCATTTATTTGTAAATAACCATTCAAATATTTATTTTAATAGGCACAATCTTGATAATTCGGATTAAACAATATTACATGTTATAATTTATATCAACTCGCATTCAATGACAACTTAGAACTGATCTCAAAAATTACATAAATAACTCTTTTATAAAAAGCTAAATAGTCTCAAATGGTTAGGAATACGAAAGTTCTTAAAACCACTAACTATTTTAACTTATTCTAGAAACTCTAGTACCGTGTAACAATAATTATAACAAGTATTTTGAAAGTTATCGTTAAAAAAATAAATGCCGCGTAATAATAATGGCTTGCTAATTAATTATCAAACCATAAACAAAAGTTGTGAACTATTAAGTTAAGTACAAATTGCATTTGAAAAAGGATATGAGGAGGCATTTTGATTGGAATTTTTCTCAACGTTTTGGTAACGCGAGTTCCAATGTAGAATGTAGACTGATGTTTTTCCTTCGCAAATTCTATTTATACTGGTTTAAAGGGGACGGGGCTTAAATTGCGCTGGTCATAAGCGATTTTTGCAAAGAGTTTTTCAGAATCAGATTCCAGATCGCCTTGAGTTTTTTTTTTTTTTTCTTTTCTGGATGCTAGCAACTTGGAGCTCTCGTAGAGTATCTTATGATCCCTACACCAGATGGCAGTTTGTTCAATGTTCTTTAAACGTTGTTCCCGTCAATCTATTGGTTGTTCCTATGTATACTTTGGCACAACAACAAGGTACATAGTAAACTCTGGTTGTTGACAGAGGGTCTCCTTCGTTCTTTGTTGATTTGAAGGTCTGCCGAATCTTCTTGGTTGGTTTGAAGACAGTTTTGATAGCGTGCTTTATTAGAATTTTTCTTATGAGACCTGTGACTTTGGTACAGTATAAACAAAACCTGCAAAGTACAAATCATAAGTTTACATCCAACATCGGAGATGGAAGGACCTCTGAAGAAACTGACCGCTTGCGTTAGCGAAAGGTTTGAAAGAAATTCCAATCAAGAACAGACTTTAGATCCAAATCTAGAAGATATGATACTTCATAAACAGGTCGCGAAACCCTAAATTAATTCTTTATGAGGAACATTTTCCAAATAATAAAAAACAAATTTTTTCTAAAGAGCCGTTTAACTTTTTTTGGGAATATGGCCAAAATCTAATTAGACTACCGCATAAACAAATCTTTAAAATAACAAGTGTTATTACAATTAAACCAACGTGGTTTTTGAGATATTATGCCTGCCGTTTCCTAGGCAGTTTTTTGCTTAACCTCTTACCGCGTACTGTAACATAGCACGTGTAAATTTTGTTTTTTTAACTTGTAGGTACTTCAATTCTTTCCTTTAATGCAATCAGTTTTAAATCTGGCCCGCTCGCGTCCCTATTCTTTGTATTTGTTCGTGGGTCAGACTGTGTAAACAAGTAAATGTTCAGTTAAATTTGTTGCAGTAGAAAGAAGGAAATTTTAAACTTGAAAGTAATTCAAAATGGCCGTTTTTACAAATATTACGGTACCATTACCAAAAGGACTAAATAGTGACGATAAGAATTTATCTGATGAGACCGACTTCATTCTAAATACGACATTTTTAAACTATTGGCCTAAGAATCTGATGGCGTTTCTGAAAACAGCGATGATGGGGAAGAAGTTGTCCAAGTTATACCGGAAACATCAGACCTGGATGAATGGGAGAGTTACGATAAAGTACTTCTTATAACTCTAGCACAGAAACTTACAAACAAAGGGAAATGAAAGAAATTGAAAAAAAAGTTGCGTTGGGAAGAAAAATTTATCGAAACTTTGGATGATGCTACCAATTCCAAAGATTACGAATTTCTTTCTGCAGAGATTGGCCAATTAGAAGACTTGTTTTAATTTTTTAAATATCTGTTTACTCGGCCGCCGCCGATTCTGATGTTGAAGGTAAGAAAATCTTTCAAAATGAAGTTAGAAAACTTCGATAAAAAAATACGAAGGAGAGTGTAAAAGAAACAGTCAAAAAGCGTATTAAGGATGGGTGGATTCAGCCTGTTGAGGCCAAAGCTTATATCCCTTATACAAGCACCATGTTGACAATATTGAAAGTGTGCACAGGAAATTTCTTAAGAACGTCGTATTTAGGCTTGATGGAGTTTATCCACCTAGAGGCTATCCCCAAAACCATCTTCTAAGTCGGTTTGAAGCTTCCTCTCTTGAATATAGACGAATGTGTAGTGCCCTTAAATTCTTGTACAATATTGTTCATAATAAGGTTAATTGTCCATATTTGTTAACGTCACTGAATTTTGCTGTACCTGCTTTTCGTCTCGTTTTCCCTTAACTTTTTATATCACTACGCCAAGATCTAATTTGTTGTTAAGAGCGCCGATCCATTTAATGTGTAGATTGTTTAATGATTTTTGTGTTAACTGTGACATTAATGTTTGTACAATTCACGATTTATTTAGTGCATTAAATCCTTAGTTTTGTTACTATGCATTAGTAATGTACATTGTTATACATATTTATCATACTACTATTATATATATATCATGAACTATCATTATTTCAAGCATTTATCTTTGTAGACGAATCACGTATACATATTATACTTTAAACTTTTTTTTTTATTTTGTTCTTTAAATGGAAATTTTTGTATTTCTGTTGAACAATAAATGAATTATTATTATTATTATTATTATAAAGCTTCGGTCGCGGATCGACCGAGGTGATTACAAATACTCAAACTGAACACGCCGCCGTGGAGTAGGCACCTCAAGAACACCATGTTAAAACAAAACGCGCCTCAACGGTGGTGTAATAAAAGGTTTACTTATCTGAGATATTTTTAAAGATTTTTACTATTCAGCAGCACTTTGCCCGTAAAAATTCTTTGTTAAAAACTCGGAGAGTAGCCGTCTGAACTTCCCTGCGGTTTAGTTCGAAAAAAACCTGAAACATGTAGCAGTTTTTGGTCCATATCTCTAAAAGTATCTATTTATCAAATTTGTGAGAAAACCAAAATGGTTGCTCGTAATTGGAGTACGCTAGCGATGCATTCGTTGCTTCTACACGCCAGGAATAGACGCGAAAAGTAGTTTACAAAAATTTTGCCCTTTAGGACGCTATATCTCAAAAATTATCGATCTAAACAATTCGTTGGATAGGGCCAACATTGTTGCCCGCAAAAGAAACTACCTAATCTAAGTTCCCTAAAGTGGCATTAGTTGTTTTTGCACGCGATAACGATTTTCCCCTTCACCACGAAAAATGACGGTCCAATTAATTTGCGAAATAAGACCAAAAATGTTGGGTTTCAGTTTTCCCCAGTTTAAGCGAATTCCCTTCTTTCTAAAAAACTCATTTTTGAGCATATATCTCAAAAAATATTGATTTTTAGAGTTATAGCCGATCAAAGAAATTTAACCCTTTTTGCAATTAAAGAGTGATTCTGGGGAGATTGGGATTTATATTCAACAAGAATCTCTCTACAAGCGTATGTGGTTTTTTTTCAAATAAAACTTTCTCTGGATTATAACGCCAGTAAGATTTCATGAATGTAACATTCAATCACAATGGTTTTTGTTCTGTCTGATCTTACTATTAATGTTACGCCTTTTGCCTATGTTTTGTAGTTTCATCATTCTACTATTTCATCCCTTTTTCCCGTAACACTCTTCACGTTCCATAAGTCAAATTTTATGATACTCTTTTGTTTTTCATTTTCCCTTTGCTAGGCTTTCTTGTTACTTTCTCGTTTTCTTTCTTCTCAATTTTGTATCTATATGTTTATGTTCATTTATTCTTAATTCCTTACCTTGTACATTGCCAATTTCGTATCTATATTTATCATGTTTTTCGCACGGTTCTGTTTATCTTTATTATTTGTTTCTTAAAGATGTCTTCTTCTTAGGATGTTTCCATTATTGTCCGTTTTGTGAGTTGCTATCAGTTTCCTTTTTGCTTCTTCGTCCTCGTTCTTGTTGATATTTTAGATCATTATTATTTATCAATGGTTTGTATTTTAATTGTGCATTGAGTCCTTTTCTTGTGCTTCTTTTAGATGGTGTATCAGCACATTTATTTCTTGAATCTCCTTAGTGTAATCTTCATCTATCAATATGTCTAAAGTCTGTATACTATTGGCGCGGAGTAATAAATCATAATTGCTTGAAATAATTCTTTATTTTCTTGTGAAAGCGGTACTTCTACGGTTGAATAAAAACCAATAATCTCTAACCAAAATACGATCATTGTGCCGCTCTTGCAGCATATCGACCCATCTAGGGTCTGACAACAATAGTTTAATCTGTGTAAACACGTTTCCATCAGCCCAGGTACTGACGAAACGAGAATCATAGCCGTAGATGTGGGTATTATACCAAGATAATGGTATATAATACGTAAAGTAAAATTTGTAATGTGATCTACTATACAAATAAAATAAATAACATATAACCACATAATAATTCATATCAAGGTAGATTTTACTATTATAATATATTCACCTACTAAAAATATGATTTTCCAAACGTATCAGGTACCTACGCCACTGCAATACGGGAGATTCGATAATTCTGACAGGTTTATTACTCCGCGCCAATAGTATACTGAGTATAGTACTTTATTGATAAAAATAAAACTTTATCAATTTTTAAAACCATGTACTTATTTAAAATGTCAACAATTTACATGCAGATTTATTACTAAATAAAAAACAAAAACAGAAATAGAAACTCTCACATTTAATTTACCATAATTAGTAGCAATGGTTGCAATGCGATCTACATTGGACAAACGAAGCAATATTTAAAGAAAAGCAACACTATTTTTAGTTTAATTATTCTACCAGTAAACTACTAAACTTAATTACCTTTTGACATGGTTGAATGGTAGCAATAAACTTAAAAGTTTTGTTTTGATTGAAATTAATTTAGTTTCAAGTGAAAAAAATATTAGAATACGCTTTCAATTGGTACTACAATTAAAATATTATTATCGGGAAGTGAAAATCAATTACAAGAATACATCCAGAGAAACAAACAGAGCAAGATTATTAAAGCGTTGGTAAATTTGACTTTTTGTTGTAAATTGTATCCATCTGTTTGCATAAATCTATTACATGAAAATAAACAACATGTGCAACTAGTTTTTACTCAAACTGTGCCGTCTATAAGAAGATTCCCCCGTTTGCCAAATTATTCATCTGCGAATTTCAAGCTCCGAAATTCAACAATTTTTTATGAAAACAAAAAACCTAATTTATTTGCTTTATTAGTTCTCCATTCAACAATAAAATTAGGTACATTGAACTGGCATATTTTTTTCGAAATGGGTAATAGCTACTCTGTCGAAGCTAAACTGAATGGTTTGTTCGTTATAATTATACATAAGGGCTATTTTTCTGTGAATATTGTAGTTTCAGAGAATTTTTATTAATAGGTTTTCCAATAATACGCTGACAATAATGATTTTTAAAGTTGAATGGAACAAGAATAGTTATAAATTTGTAATCGTTTATATTCTATAAACAATAGGATTTAGTTTCTCCATCTTTTTCACCAATGTATTTTGTTTTCTACGAAGCTCCTTAATTAGCTAAAGTTTCTCATCCTTTGCTCTTAAAATTGAATCATTATTAAAACTACGGATTAATCCTAATAATGCAAGTAAAAAACAGATATAAAACATTATATTAATTTTTACTGTTGTATAACGGATACTTTGATGTTACTAAGTTAATCTTACATCTACCAATTTAGATAAAATTATTTGGCGCAGGGTCTTAAAGTAATAATTAAGCATCTATGACTAACAAGAAAATTAGCACATACAATTTTTTTACAATTGTGGTATACGAGGATGTATTGATATCTAGTTAGTCTAGACCAGTTCCTTGCATAAACAAAATATTGCGTTACCATAGCAACAAACAATAACTTATTAGAAGTGTCAGTGTAAAGTTTGACGTCAAAAAAGTAAACCAGAGTCACGCAATAAATTAAATGAAAAAAGATGTCCACCGAAATTGTGAAAATCGAAAAATTGGAGTATCGAGCCATCATCAAGTACCTGTATTTAAAAGGGTTAAGAGGTAAGCAGATTTACGAAGATATGCTTAATACCCTTGGTGATCAATGTCCTTCGTATGCGACCGTCAAAATTGGAATGCAAGCTTCAAAAGAGGTAAATTTTCCATTGAAGATGATGACCGATCGGGAAGGCCAGTTTCTGTGTTAGTCCCCCAAAAATATCGATGCAGTTCATGACATGATTTTGTCAAACCGTCGAATTGGGCTAAAACGGATATCTGAAGCACTGAATATTTCATACGAACGCGTTCATCATATGGTTCACGTCAATTTGGACATGAGAAAAATTGCTGCAAAATGGATCCCCAAATGTTTGAATGTTTACCAAAAGCGTGCAAGGGTAGAAGCATCGCGTTCGATCTGTGCTCGATTTGAAAACGATGTAGACTTCTTAAACCGAATTGTTACTATGGATGAGACTTGGGTACATTTCTACGATACAGAAACAAAGCAACAATCGATGGAATGGCGACACTCTGGTTCTCCAAGACCTAAGAAGGTTTCGTGTCCAAAAATCTGCTGGAAAAGTTCTTGCTTCAGTTTTTGGGATTGCCATGGAGTAATCATGATTGATTTTTGGATAAGGGTAGAACAATAACTGGAGATTACTATTCGACATTACTGACCACTCTACGGAAAAATATTAAAGAGAAAAGACGCGGAAAGCTATCCAAAGGTGATTTGTTTTTGCAGGACAACGCCCCTGCACACAAATCTCATGTTGCCATGTAAAAAATTCGTGATTTAGGGTTTGAATTACTAGAACACCCCTTATTCACCCGATTTGGCTCCGTCCGACTATCACCTCTTTCCTCAACTGAAAAAAGTTAAAAAGGTCGTAAATTTTCTTCCAACAAGGAGGTAATAGAAGCTGTGGAGGTCTGGTTTGCAGAACAAGAAGAAACATTTTTTTTGAAAGGTCTAGAGACGTTGCAGGTTCGCTTTAATAAATGTATCTAATTAAAAGAAGAATATGTTGAGTAATAAAATATTTTGACATTGAAAGTTTGTTTGGTTCTATAGTAGGCTAAGAATTTTTCAATATATCCTCGTAGTTGTCGGAACGTTATATCATTAATTAAACATGAATTACAAAAAAATGCTTATATTTGTGTAAAACCGGTTTTTTAAATATATTTTTACTTGGCGCGCTGTATGAATCAACTGAGCGTATTTAAAAGTTGCTGACGTCATGCGCAAACCGAACGAGTTTCGGCTTCGGGAATATCATATCTCCTAAGAATTTATTATATCGTGCGCAATTACAACTATACCAGCAGAAATAGAAAAAAATAGTATGACAAATATGTGTTATAAACTAGTTTTTGATGCACTCAGATATTTGCAGACCTCCCTTTCAGTCAGGCTGCAAACAGTTTGTTTTTCCACTCCCACATTTAAAACCGAAATTATCGTATACGTTGGCATGGTGCTGGGTAACTGTTTAAATACACATCGACTAGATGTGGCTTATTGTGCGTTTTAGTCACGATATGAAGTTGGCAACAACGGATTTTAGTTACAGATTGAACTTGACTTCAAATTAAATATATCACTTGTCAGTTATTTAGGGTTAGTCTATTAAACAATTACTTGGTTTTTATTTGTTGGTGACTATAAAATCGGAGTGTTTAGTTATAATTTTTTATTTCATATATGAACTTTTTTAACGAAAAGAGATGGAAGTTATGCGCAGTGACACTGGACATATGAAGGTATTGACGACATTTCTTACGTCAAATGTAATATCAAAGTGGTAGTTTGAGGTTATATTCCAGTTTCTGCTTTATTCGTTGTCAGTTATCACTTGTCCAGTCTGACTTCAACGTTCAAACCAAAAATATCCTCACCAATTAACAAAAAACCCCACATATGTGTAATGCCATCGCGCAGTGACGTCACGAGATTGAGTATTTTGTTTTTAATATATTGTATTGTTTATAGGGGCTCAAAATTGAAGTTAATGTATGCAAGTTACTCATCATATTAGATTACATGAATGGAAAAGTTCCAGAAGAAGCATTTTTAAAATTGATCGACGTCACCTTCAAATCATTAATCGAGGCATTTAAAGCACGCGACTCAATATTATTGCGTCATGTAGTGGAATTCTTCCTTGATATGTGGGATCAAAACAACCACATTAAAGTTCTTCAAAATTTTACCAATTACGATAACGAAGTCGATAATTTAATCTCAGTAAGATGTAATTAGAATGTTTAAACTTCTTATCATTTTGGAAATTGTCCAGGAACTAGAAATTACCTGTCAAGGTGGAAGTGGAGATGTATTTTTAGATAATGGACCAGAGTGCATGACTCTTTCGTTCCAGTTTCTACATTTCGTCATTAAGCTGAGACAGCCGAATTTATCTGGTCTAGATTCACGTCTTATACAACTTGCTTTAAATTGGATACAAGTAGATACTGTTTGTTCAGATGCTTTAGCCATACTACGTACTGTAGCGGTAAATACGAACGCAGAAACTTGCACAATATTGGATCCGTTTATAAACTGTTTACCAATGTTTTTATTGGCGATTACGAACGGCGATGAAGAAGAAATACCAACTAATTTAGAAAATAATAGACGGTTGTGTTCGCTGATGGAGCTTCTTCGAGCTTTAATGAAAGGTGACAGTACAAAAGATAGGGTTTTGTCAGTTTTGAAAGAAGATCTTTTTATAAAAATTTTTATGCCGTTGATTGGTTGCTCGTCGCCAAGAATTCGTGCAAGTGATATGAATACCGGTTCATCGGAAGCGATTTTATTGTATGTGAATGCAATTGCTCTTATTCACGATCTGCTGAAATACGATGATAGATGGATAATTTTTTTCGTTGATTTATTGCAACACAAGTAAGTAGTTTTTAGTGTTAGTAAACTGAAAACAATCTGGTTGTATAAAACTTGACGAATCATTAACAAACCGTTGAGAATTTGTTAGCCAATGAGTATCTCAAATTGTGCGACAATTGTCAGAACAAAACACTCTTACTAGAGACATTTAATGTAGGTGTCCCTTAAATCACTACCATTATATTTTCTTACGCTTTAGTATACTTCTACATGGCGAGCATGTTTGATAGAAAACTATAAAGCATTGGATAGTGTTCAGGCCGCCAAATCAGAACCAAAAGACTAGAACGTATATAGCGTTTTCCAGTTTAGTTAGTTCCACAGTCAACATATTGCGGTGGTTTGTAAATTGTTTAAACAAAAAAAATATTTAAATTTAGCAATGAAACTCTTAAATATTTTGTTTAAAATCTCATGAGAGTTGGGTTCGTTAAATAATAATTTATAAAGTAACAAATTGAATCTACACACAAAGGAAATGTTTTACAAGTAAATTAAACTTTAACTTTAAATGTTTGCTTACACAAAATGAAGTTTGAATTAAAAAAATTAAATAATTTTACAGGTAGTAATACAAATTCAGTTTATAGTTTTAAAGAATCAACCTTTTGGTGCTCGATGATGTCATTGGTGATGAAGCGTTGGTGACGTCAGCAGTTGTGAATGTGTCTGCAGTTGAAACAGCAGCAGTTTTCATGTCGAGTGCTTTTTTATTTAAATTAAACGTAATTGTAGCGATCGTAATGCAATTAATAATCGATCGACTTCAATTTACTTCTACATGTTAATTCTTTAAATCTCTAAACCTGTCTTTTGTATTTCATACTTCGGATTCTCATTGCCGACTCTTTACTCTACATATTACACATTACACCTTTATTTCACTACTTAAAACATTTTTATCCATTTATAAATCGCTTGTTTTCTTTACACATACAAATTGTTTTTACCTTTGACTTTTCAATTGTTCGTCTAAACAGAATTTAACCTTCAAACTTTTAATACACGTGCATATCTGTATCGGCATACAATGAACTGTTTTTGTTTTTATATCAGCAGAAACAATTTGATAAACACTTTTTAAACATAATTGTCAATTTTCCATTTATGCATGCTACGAATGATAACTTAAACTACTTAATATTAATTTAATTAACTAAACGTAAGGATTTATCTCAAAAAAGTTTACCTTCTTATAGGAGGGGCAGGGCAAACCCAAACTTACCCAGTAGGTAAGATTTATTTACACAACACAAATCTAATTATTTTCTTAAATAAAATGTAACTGAAATTTTAGAAGTCTCACAGTCAATTTTTCAATCATTGGTTAACTTTAATTTGGGTTTACTGTTATGGTGATAATTTTTGTCACAATTGTCTCTTTGGAAATTAACCGAAAGTTAACATTAATCAACGATTGAATAACTGACCCTTAATTTTACGTTTGATTTAAATAAATAGAAAAAATTATTATTTAAAATAATTCATTCAGCGCATCTTTACTCCCCTTTACTTTCAATAATAAAAAGACACTACTTACCTTAACACTAACCAATAACTTTTACCATTAATATTTGCCAAGTTAGTTTTATCCTTTTTACTTTTAAACTTTTAATTATTACTTTATCACTTTATTTAAATTTTATTCTTTATTATTCTTTTGTTTATCTTTATTTTATTTTCACTTTTGATAACAGATTATTTTTTATATCTTTACTCAAAATTTTAATTCAATTTCTTTTTCATCACCATTTCGTATGTGCGTGCTTTTACACCGATTTCTCTTCGTATTCATTATTGATTTCTTTGTAGATATCTGCTTATTCTTTATTTATTTCATCGTAGTTGCATATTATTAATTATTTCATCGTAGTTTCATTTTCTTCATATAACATTATGTCATATTTTCTCATATTTAATAATAATAATAATAATTCAGTTTATTTCCAACTAATGGCAGTTACAAAATTTAGAATGGAGATTTCTTCTTCACAATTCTTCATATGGCTTTTTATCGTCATTTATATACTTCATAATAACATCTATTCTATTAAATAAATCTTTATTTCCATTTTACTTTTATTTATCTTCTTCATTTTCCATTTCTTCTTTTACTATATATTCATTTCTATCTTTGTTCTACTTAACTTACAGGTGATGATTGACTCTTTTTTCTTGAAAGTAACATTTTAATAAATTTTTCAAAATTCGCTTTTTCAGAGTAAACATTTTCAGAACTAACTTTTTTTAACTAACTAATATTTTCTATCTTTATATTCTTTATTGTAATTTTTTTTCTATGTAGTTTAATGCTTGATTTTCATTTTTGCCCTTAATTGCTTCTTTGGTATATCTTTGTCTGGGTCTGTATTTAATTTTCTTTATTGCAATTTTCTGTTATCTATTTCACTATATTCGTGTCATTTTCTGTTTTCAAATCGTTCTTGATTTCTAACTTTTGTATATTTGCCGCTCTTTCAATTTTTTCTTCATCATCTTTTCATCTTAAAATTCATTTACCTTTTCATTATCTTCTACATTTGCTTCTATTTGCACTATTGTCATTTTATTAATTTATTCTTCATTTATCTTCCTATCATTATTCATTTCTTCACTTTCACTTTTAACTTCTTTCTCATTTCTGTATATATTTTCAACTTCCATTTTATTTTCATCTTCATTTTTAACTTCATTCTCTAACTTAATCTTTATTTGCATCGTGGTCATCTCTTCATCCAACTTATCGTTAATTTTATCATCGACTCTTCACACACGTAATTTTAATTTTATAACATTCCTTCAATTATTCTTTAATTTTATTATCTATCTTCTTCGCTTTTCATTGTTTTTCTAATTTTCGTTTATTCTCTTGATAAAGTTTTCGATTTTTCTCTTAATCCATTCATTAATTTCATCATTCACCATTCCTCGTCTCTTCTTTCTTTTCTCTTCTTTTCTTACTATTTAATAAATCAAAAAATAACGTACATGTTTGGATTATTCAAATCTTTGCTTATGGAGTTCAATGTTAACATTTGACGACTAAAACAGGAGTAAGTTGGTACACCTTATCGCCGTTATAACATTTTCATTGATACTTTTTTCTTCTTCTACATAGACGGACCGTGGCCGTTTAACATCCTGTTCGTTATCATGTTAAGGATGATAGATTTGTTGGCAGCTCTGCCCGTAAAAGCTGAATTGTAATTTTCAGTGCCATTTCCTTAAGTTTTTCAACCAAGTAGTTCTTCTCAGTCCACGTTACTAGACTGCTAATTATAAAATGTATAAGCACCGCTAGGCTTGAATACAAAAAAAACAACAATTTTCTACTCCGAATCTAAACAAAAGTATACATTACTATGTTTTTCCTTCTATTAATGGGGTAACCAATGGTAACAGTTTTAGATAGATTTTTATTCATTCTCAAGTAATTACGGCAAGTTGTGACAAGTTTGTTGTTAAGGTATAAAAAAAATAATTTAATACTGATAAAGCCGCGGGGTGAAATGAAAGAAGTAATCGAAGACTTCTAAAGCGGCACCGGGCGCCACCTACAGGATCTTAGCAATTGTTCTCAAGCAGTAAGACTTAAGAAAAGTAAAACAAACTTTTAGAAAAAGACTGACGAGATTCGCTAAAGTAAGGCGACACACCAAAATTTTTAAATAATAAGCACGACAATTCATAGATTATTACAGTCAATACGTCAATCAAAGCTTGTTAATATTAATTATAAAATAAGAATAAACAAAGTACTTAATCTAAAACTTAGTTGAGTGTTCAATCTAACCGTTGTATTAATATACAACATACGATTAATAATATTGGTGATAAGAGGTATTGACGGCCTTCTCAAAGCTGCGACGCAGGTTAACGTTGATAAAGAGGTCACCAGGTCGAACGCTTAGGTGACATACACCGCAACCAAATTTTTTAATCTACGCCGGAGAAGTCATCCAGTAAAGTATATAGGATGACGCATAAGTTGTAGAAAAGGCACTCATGATTCAGGAAGGTTTAAAATATTCCGGGAAGAAATTTTTCAAACATGGCGATATGGCCACATTTTGATTTTTGTTTAGCACACAGCTTATGGCATTTGTCAAACGTTAATGAAATAACAAGCTCTCAAATAGCGATTATTATCTTAAATATCGTTTGTCACATAAGAAAGACTTACCTAGGATTAATGAAAACATTTTAGAGGTTTTGTTTAAAAGAGCAATGATAATTACTTGGAGGAGCACCTTTAAAACGTCTGTTGTGATGTAATAGAACCTATTTTTAAATTGACCGCGTAAAATGTTACCATCTTACAAAAATAAAACCCTAGATGAATTCAACAACTACGCTATGTAAGGACGTTAGACGTTAATACATTGATTTACTTTCGGTAGGAGGAGGAATAAGGTTGGTTCAAAAATAAAAGTCACAATAAAGGTAAACTCACCAAAAAGGATTAATATTTATTTTTCTTACAAAAGTTTACCTTTAACCATGCTCGGCGTCGTATCGGTGAAGAAAGAGCATGGGAGAAAACTTCACCGTTTATGCTGTTTCTATCATTGTCTAATCACAAAATTAACATCATAACAACACAACAAGACTAAAACTAGTCACACATTGTACATTTCAATTGTTGGACTAAAATATCCGGATGCGTCTAATAAGTATTAAGACGTTAAAATATTGTTCGATGTTTTGTTAATACAAGACGATATTATTCATTAAAGTTTGTGTACCTTTAATGGAAAAGTTGTTTCCTTTAAATAAATACCGGGTAAATAGTTCAACGTTTTGTTTTTTTATAAATAACAGGAAGGCGCACACTCAGAAACTTACTTCGACTCGATATCCACATGTGGCTATTGCTTACTGATAAATAACCAACCTTATAAAATTACGCTACACCTTTACAATACCTTCACTCATAAAAGACATAACTTCGGACAACATCTAAGCAAAACTGAAGAAGGTTAAAGAGTCGGGATGCCACCCGAAGGTACCAAGTCCCTGGGTTCACGGGATCATGGCTAAAGTTGCATTGTTTCATAACTGCAAAATCAGGACTACAGACTTCCGATAGTAGTAATTATCTAAGTGTTATTAAACCAGCACTACACAGTTATGTGTACAAATACCAGTCAACAAATTCAAACGTCAGCCTGTACTCAAATTATATGAATTATCCTGTTGTAGTTAGAGGCACGGGTGAAAGTGTTAGTTCATTCAAATAGAGAAACATAACTTCTACTCGAATAGAACTTAAACTTTGTTACTCTTTTATTGTTATTTTGGCCATTCAAGATTATTTAGTTATTGCGCAATAACATGTCAAGATTTTTCTTTGTCTTTTACACAAAGGAAAATTATCTAAATAGAAACTCGCCCCTACATAAAAATATCCTCAAATTTCTCATGTAACGCCAACTATCTAATTTAATTGCAAGTCAAATAAATAAAAGATTACCTACAATCACGAAAAACCACACCCTAACTTTTATTACTTTTACATCTTCTCAGTTACCACTCTCTGTTCTTTCTTCCCCCCAATTCCCCGCACTTCCAATTTTTCTCTTCTATGGTGACTAAATTACCTACAATCAAAGAACCAAAGAGCCTGCAACCAACATTACACATAAAGATCAAGTATTATTAAAACACATTTAAATCCAGAATACTACACTGTATACCGCCAATTTCTAAACAAAAAAGGACTGACTATCGCTTTTCTGTAG
The DNA here is from genome assembly GCA_030710515.1 of Abscondita cerata. Taxonomy (NCBI): domain Eukaryota; kingdom Metazoa; phylum Arthropoda; class Insecta; order Coleoptera; family Lampyridae; genus Abscondita; species Abscondita cerata. The sequence goes on from JALBCR010004256.1 coordinate 141,921, forward strand.
ATAGGCCACCAAGCACGTGATAAATATGTTTGGTTGCTTACCACAAGGGGCCTAAAGTACCATGAAATTTGAAAAATAATCCGACAAAATGATATTAAATAAAATTACTGTCACAAAGTTTATAAGAAACTTCGAACGCCTAGGAATCGATGAAATTGTTGTTGGAATAGGAAAAGATTTTGATAAAAATGATGGAGATGAGACAGCAAACAAAAGAATAAACGATGCATGTGATAATGTATTGTCAGTATTATATATATATATATATATATATATATATATATATATATATATATGCCTTATTTTCAATTTTTTTGTTTAGATGTTGAGACTCAACTATCTTGTCACCTTTTCTGAGGTCTCCGTGATTGTGTTTTACCGTCTATTTTTAGCAAACCATATTGCCTTCAGAGTTTTCGTCTCGGTTGTTGTCATTATCATTATTTTACTGCACGTTATCTGAAACAACAGTATACTGTATTAAAAACATGCATTTCCTGTAGCTCAACATTGTCGTAACTCAACAATCCTGATCAATTAAATACTGAATTTTAATATGTATGTAATCAGTTAGTCCACTACATTTAAGCCGAACTAGAGAGTAATTCATATACAATAGTATTAAGTAGTACTATGTTTACATCTTATATGTTTTCATAAACCATTAAAACGAATATTTAGGACTGCGAATTAAGAATGATGCATTTATATATTTGACCTTCCAACAAGTGTTACTAATGCGAATTACCTACTTGAATTCGTAATTATAGGTATTGCCAACTTAAGAAATAATATTTGTTACCAATGTTGGTTACTATCACCGGTGTTTAAGAATACGAATATATCACAACCATTATAAATAGCCTACCTTCATACGTATAAGCACAAACACCTTATTTGCTTTTATTTATATGCTACGTTGGTTTACTTCAGATTCAGACGATCATAATACCTCGAGTTATCAAAACTTTGTTTTAGACAAATTCACATGATACTAGCACAAGCGCTTTACGATGGATCAAAGGAAACAAAAGCACTCGTACTAGGAGTGACAGCTGGTCCACATTTTCCCATAAACGAAATAGCATTAGCGATGAACGAAATTCAACCATTACTACATACAGAAGCTACACTTCAAAGCAATCGTAATCCAAACATGGATGACAATTTATGTTTTCCAATGATGTCGGTCACTCAAGTAGAGAGACTAGATGGCATTATGGCTAAGATGAAAGAAATGTTTGATCAAAACAATATAATAAACATCTCCACGTCGGATGTCATGGAGTTGTATGAATACAAGTTGGCAACAATGAGCCATGCTGAGCGAGCTGCTTTGGCAAGCGTAGAAGCAGCTTCACTGCGTTGCACGCATTTACAACACAGAACGGCACAATTGGCGGCAGAGTTATCACGATTACATCAACTGCTTCTACACACACAACAGCGACATGAGGAAGCTATTAAAACAAAAGAAACTGCCTTATCCAGCAATAAACAATTACAAGAATTAATAGTTACTGAAAAAAACAGGTACACAAGTCAATTATCATTAAAAGAAGCGATCATTGCCGAAAAATCACTAGAATTAGAAGAGGTTGTAAAACAGTTAAACAAAATTGAAGAAGAAAAAATTATTTTACAAGAGAACTACGACGAACTTAAGAGGGTAGTACCTAAATTAGAAGAAAAAATAATAAAAAAGGAAAAGTTATTGGAGAAAAATGAAATAATGCTAACAAAATCTAATTCTGAAATAGGAGGCTTGAAATCAGTAAAGGTTTCAATCACTTTTTCGAACTCGTTCAATTTTTGTTTTGTTTTAGGTGGTGTCGCAATTGGAAAAACAAATAAAACAAACCGAAAGCGAATTAATGACAAAAATACGGGATCTAACTGAAGTATCTAAAGACTTGCATAATTGTAAATCAATTTTGGGAACTATAACGCAATTGACAAAAACGCAATATTCAAAAAAATAGTTAAGCGAGTAACTTTTGTAACATATACTGTATATTTATTATTGATTGTATCATTTTTATTTACAAATATATACGACATTTAAAAGAAACGTCTTCAATTTGCTTATTGTTAGTGCCAGAAATCACTCACACGAAATCTACGTTTGGAGAAGTAAAACTGACAAAAGAAGTCAAGCGAGGAATTACATCCACCCTTTATTTCTATGTACCTAAACTTTGCGACATAACGATAAACATTTCATCATATCCTGATAATATGAGCGAATCTTTAATTTGGGGAGCAACATTCATTGAAATTGGATATGTTCAATTCGAAACATTATTAAGACTGATTGTGACGCTTGCTTCCCAATTCGGTTAGTTTCGGTAAATAACAAAAAGCGGACGGATCTCGGGCGCTAGATTTGATGACGAGGTTTACTCTCCGTTTGTTCGTCGGGCAGCTAAAAATTCCAGTGTTCTAATCGTCTAAAGGGAAGCAGTTCGGAGATATAAAGAAAATACAATAAAACTCAAAACTTCTTTATTTAACACGAAACAAGTTGGTATTAGTTTCACAGAGAAACAGCATATATTAAAGTAAAGCACCAACCATGCAACCCAAAAGCAGTTAGCGGATTTGACAGTTACAGAGGTGAGGGTTTCAGTAATGTAAGCAAAGCGGGGGTTAATTTAGGGATGAGGGTGACGGTATATAAGCAGCACGGAGGTCTGTTAAAAGATGCGGTAGGTAGAGTGGGGGTGATCGAGTCGACATACGAAAATGCGTTATGTCAACCCAGGCAACGGTTTGAGTGGTGTACTTAAGGCGCGAAAATGCGTTACCCGAAATACAACACAACCAGGGGAGAAATGGAAAGTCAAGGAATTATAAAGCGGTATTTCTGCATTGTGCGGGTCGAAGAGAGAATAGCCAAAGCGGTATTTTTGGCGGTTAATTTAGAGAAGCGAACTTACTCAGTATTAGTCGCATGACCAGGCGGAACAGGTATCAGGAAGCAACTGACTCTTTAACGAAAGAGCTCACGCTTATATAAGGCATAACTTAAGTGGGGCAACTAGCTTACGAGAGGGGACTGCGTGCCCACAAAAGTTTAAGCAGGGCGCTATCGGATTTCGTACAACGGGCCACCAGCTATCTTTTGCTTTGAGTTTACAATTAATAATATACAAAATTAATAACAGTTAAATACAAAAAATCGGTCTTATAATAACAATTAATTATTCAAATTAATTTAGTGACAGTGCGTTATTGAAAAATAAAAACGCATCGTTACATGATAAATATACCAAAAAATATTTTAAAAAAATGGAGAACAATATTGGCAAAAAGTGAGAAGCTGAGCTTGACATACAAATGGGAAAGACACCAGAATAAAAAAAATTAAGCAATGCAACAAGGTGACAAGATGGAATCAATTTTGATATCAGATTAATAAAGTATATAGTGGTTGACTAGTAGAAAGAAATATGATTGATCACGTGATAGCTCTTTAATAAATCAACTTAAGATAACTGCGTTACGCTTGAACAATTGGAAAGAACCCAGACGTACATCTGACCTTGCGCGTCGTGTATTAATAGATTAAAGTACACACAAAAAGTCCAATCAAGAAGTTAAACACGTAACGTAAGTTAAAAATAATTCTCGTTAAAGTTAATAATAATAATAATAATAATAATATGTGCGTAAATACGAAAACACTGCGGTACGAAGATGTTAGAAATGTGGACGGGAAGTCGTATTAAAGTAATTCTTTTAAATAATCGCCAAAAACTGGCATCTGGGTATAATAAATTTTTTTTGATAGATTCTTCACTAAGTTTGAATTTTATGTTTGAGGTGCTGAAAGTTTTAAAACCAAAAAAGCGCCACTTCAAAGGTTATATTTTTCGGTATGAAGAAATTTTAATATCCACAAACTGGCGAAATGGAGAATAACACCCCTAACTAACTTCAAACACGAAATGTATTCATTCCCGGTACCTATGTTACGTAGATTCGGCGTGAGCCGATCGTCGATACCATTAAAACGGCATTCTTATGATGAACAGTGCACGTACCGCCACTAGAACTTTTAAATGAGACAATAAGTTTATTTTATTTCTCGGTGAAGTCGATGAACCGACGTCGACTTGCAACGTTGTAAGACAATAAAATGGGACAAATATCACGTACAATCCCAAACAAAAAGAAACAATTTACAGTGTGAATAAAATTCAACGCAATTTAAATATGTATAATAAAGACTTACCGATATTTCACGGGAAAAATTCAACAAAGGTTACATGTGTAAAAGCTGAACGGAACAACCAAGATTCATTCTCATGTTTGTTTTTAACATTGCCAACGCTGATCAGGACATAAATGTACAAGGGTTGAACTAAAGTGAAAAACTGTACAATCCTATATAGTAACATTTTTATGAGGTTCTACAATCACGTTCATTTTAGGATATTGTAAATGTAAATAGACTGCTTTACATCATACTAAATATGTATCATTCTATTTGTGTTGCTGTGGTGATTTGTTTCGCGAACACATTCTTTGTGTAAAAACAGCTATTCACATGGACATAGCGTGATCAAACCGTGATACCAATTTTGCTTTGGGTATTTTACTATAGTGGCGTCTACCGGAGTTTCTTCAGCAGTTCTAGAAGAAAGTAACAAAAAACTGATTTGTGGTAAAACAATCACATGTAACTACAAACAATGCCGAAAGATATATGCCATTAGTCAAAATTAACGGATATGAAGAGAGCTATTTCAATACAACGTGGTTCATATCAACAAAGAGGTTTGGGGGTTGGATTGTCATTAAATGAGATTTTGTAAAGAAAATGCAAGTTTTTATCAATTCGCAAAAGTCGGATGCCTAGAAAAAGCACAAAGCGACTCTGGAGAGAAAGAATATGGTCCTAATACAAAGCAGTGTGATACCGAAAAGCTCAAAAAATATTTTGAATGAATTACAAGCAGAAGAAGAGACGATATATTAAAAAATCACATCACAATGCCATAATTTTCCTAAACATTTACTATATGGTTCATCTAACTTACTTCCTCCAGCAATTCTTTATAAAAGACTGAATCACCAAAATTGCATTATTATTCGATATGAATCTAAAATGAAAAAAGAGGTAACAATTTTTGGTTTGCTCAGATCCAAATGAGTATCTATATTTGGAAGCCAAGACGAATTACTAGAAGACAATGGACTAGTTGAAGTTAAATTAGGGATAAGAAATTAGGCCAATTGTACTAGAATTTGAAAACGATACACTTCGTCGGAATCTAATCACAATCACTTTTTTAAAATTCAAGGTCAATTGAACATTAAAATAAAACTAATGTGATTATGGCTCTTCCGGATAGCAGGTATACAACCTAAATGAAATATAAACTATTCAGTTAAATAACTATTTCTTTAGACGTAATATAAACGTTAATTTATAAAACTCAAAATTTGAGTTTATAAAATGAAATTTTTTATTGTAATTAAAAGCCAAAGAAAGGTTTTAAAGTAATGTTTGTATTAAAAACCATTAACATCAAGGTACTCTGTATGTATCCACCTGAACTGTATTAGGAGTCGCAGGGTGCTTACATTCAACAATCAGTTGAAAATAGCAATTCAGTTTATTTATACATACATTTTCGATAAAAACTGAAGCAGGTTAGTTAACAGTGTATAACACCGTTCGTAACAAGCGAGTTTCACTAGTTTAATCAAAATTTAATTTTAGAAATATCACATATGTTATTCTTTGGTAAATTAAAAGAAAATAAAATGTTAAGTTAAAAAAATAATTAAAAGCAGGCTGAGATAAATAAAAATAGAAGTGTCAAAATAATTGTATGTGTCATATAAAAATTAAAGGTAGACAGTGAAATGGTTTTGGCGGTCTTGTGTAATACAAAAATGAGCTTGCCGGATAATCTAGTATTAATTACTTAAAGCACCTGTAGGTTAAACGTCGGATGTACATTATTGAAATGAAGCACCTGCACGTTGAAGTTAGATGTTCATTACTGAGATGAGTTTGCAGGTTATATGCCGGATGCTCTTGTCTTATTTAGTAAAAGTGTTTGCAGTCTATGGCCGGATGTGGTAATTACCATAATCATGGATAAGTAGAGTAATTATAAGTTTATAGTTTTTAAGATATTTAGGTAGATAGGGGCTAGGTAAGAGTAGTGTTTATTCTGTGTAGCCGGTCAGCTGATCACTCCGTTTATTTTTTAGTCATAATTTCCATAATATAATTGGCCTATAGGGGGATTATAAAGTTTTAACAAGGTTTGTATGATAAATTTATAGTGATCGCAGACTAAATGATAATTGATATTTTTTTTTGACTACTTACCGTAATTTTCCTTTTTTATGAGGGGATACAAAAATGGACATCAAATGAAGGAATATGGTAAATAAAAGATTAAAACAAGAATTTAAAATGGTTGGGACTATAGAAACATGGATAGAGAAGGGAGGAGTACGAAGATAAGATGCCAGAAGAGTTTACATAACAAGTACTTGCGGAAAGAGAAGAGAAGAGGGAAGAGCAAAGAGGGGTTAACTGTATGGGTTAGGAGGTAGTGGGAAATAATAGGTAGAAGGACTGAAGAAAATATGGAGGGTTGATAAACACGGAGGTCAAAACTGAAAAGGGGGTGAGGTATAATGTAATAACAGTATATAGGAGAGAGATGGAGGCGATGAAAAAAAAGGGAAAATAATAATAGGAGAGGATTTTACCCAAGAATAGGAGAAGAGAGGTAATTATGGTAAATAGGAAGCTAAAGGACGATAAAAGAGATAAAAAGATCAACGGGCAAGGAAGGAAACTTATTGAATTATGTAAGGAAAGAGGTTGGAAGATAATGCGTGACAACATGGAGAAAGAAGAAAAGAGAAATTTTACGTTTATGAGGGGAGGGGGAAGGGGGAGTCGGTGATTGATTATCTAGTAGTCAATAAAACAGGTTTGAAATACATACAAAAATTTAAGAATGGAGAGAATGGAGAGTCGGACCATTAACTGATGGGAGTGGCAATAGTAGGTGAGGGAGAGATAGGAAAAGAGAAGCATAATGAAAACAGAAGCGAATGGGAAAAAAAGGTATGGACAAAAGAGAGTATAAAAGCTACAGGGAGAAGATGGAAGAAGAATGAGAACCGGAGAAGAAAATTGAGAGGGAGGTAAAAACACTGCAAAGAGCAATGGAGGCAACAACGGAAAAAAAATAAAAAGAAAAAGAAACTAATACGTTTGATCTTAAGAAGGAAGAAAAAATTGTGTTGGAATGAGGAATGTTAGAAGGCTAAGAAGGAAATGAGAAGAGAGGGAAGAAGATGGAAGAAAGGTGGGATAAGGATAGAAAAATGCAAAAAAAATAAAAAGAGTTTAAAGAAATGAGTAAAAAATACAAACAAAATTCAAAGAGAGCTTGAACAAAAAGGAATGAAGAACAAGTACGAAAGTTTGTAGGAAAAACAAAAAAAGGGGAAGGAAGGCAGAAATAAAAGTAGATGAAAAGAATAGCGAGGAACATTGCAAAAAGTACTGGGAGAAATAAAAGAAAACACAAGAGTGTGTTTGAAAAAGAGATGAGAAGTAGTGAAGGTGGAAGTGCAAGGGAAGAAGTGAAAGACGCAAAAGAAAAAATTAAAAAAGAAAGGCAAGGAGCATGGATGAGACACAAGGAGATAGTGAAAGTCAAGGGTAGAGAGGATGAGAGAGATAGATTAAGAAGGTCAATGGAAAGGACATGAAGAGGAGAAAGATTTTCGCGTCAGTAGAGAGAGAAAGTAATATGCCCGATCTATAAGAAAAAGCAAAAAGTTTTACAGGAGTAGAGTTTATTAAATGTGGCATATCAATTCCGTGGAGAAATACTCAGTAAAAGAAATTGAAAAAAAGTTACCAAACTAGGAGACAGGATTCAGAAAAAAGATGACGACGATAGACAGCATATACATATTAAAGCACATGGCAAATAGACAGATAAAAACAAAGGGTAAAGAGAGAAGTAATTTGGAGAACATGGGAGCGATAGAAAAATGTTATGAGGAAACTTTCTGCCGGACAAGAATGAGAGGGAAGTTAAGAAAATGATTTGGAACAAGAACAGGATTAAGACAGGCATGTCCAATAAGTCCGCGTTTTGTTGCTCTGAGTAGTTAAGTGATATGAAGAAGTAATTGGAAAGGCAACAAGTGGGAAGAAAGAAAGTTCGGTACTTGCGTACGCCGATGACATAATAGCGGTGGCAAAAAGAGGAGGACATGATAAAGTGATAAGAAAATATTTGATAGAAAAAAAGTTTGGGGCGAATGAAAAAGACGAAGATTCTAGAGTTTAAGAAAAAAATAAGGAAAAAAAGTCAAATGGTAATGGGCAGAATTAGAGAAAGTGGAAGAATGAAATATATGATAAACTATGACAACAAGGATAAAGAACATATCAACGAAATAAAACAGAAAGGAAATAAAATAGTAAAACAGGTGTGGGCAATCGTAGAAAGAATATTTGAGAAATATAGTGAAAGAAGAGGTAAAATTGGAGAACTTTAGGATTCAGACAAAAAGAAAAGCAATGTATCAGGAGAAGATGAAAACCAAGAGAGAGAAAGAGACATACGGATGCTGAAAGAAAATAGAAATAAAAAATATGGAGAAGGTACTATACGAAAGTGGAGGATACGCGTGAGAAGAGCAAGAATAAGGATAAGGCAAGAAAGAAGAAACTGTAGAAGCGAAGATAGTAAGAAGAGATTAGGATTGACAAGCACAATAAAGAACGGAGAAAATAAAAGAAATAAAGTACAATGAGAAATATTGGGAGATGAAAACGGGCGGGAAACCCATCTAACGGGAGAGAGAGAATATAGCGATAGAGAGAAGGTATAGCAAGATTCAGGGTAAGGAATAAAAAAAGGAAAATAAAGTATTGACGGAAGACAGAGAATGTACCGTAAAAGCGGACAACCTGGGACAGTTTTCAACTTTAGAACCTCATAGCGCTTGAACTGTTTTACATAGAACGTTCATTCTTTGATTGCCATATAAAGCCTCCAAAATAATAGTTATACATGAATATCCTGTCAAGGATTCCCTAATGTGGAGGTTTCACTTGTCCTTGTTAGTCTGTTCTTGTAACTGTGCGTCTTTTTAATATTTATTTATTCGTTATTTATATATTTTATACATAGTTTTTAACTATTGACCACCATTAATCCGGATTAATGGTTAATTGTTGTTAGTTATTATTATTATGTTAATGTCAGTTGTGACAACCACGCCCTAACTTTAAGACGCCTTGATAAAGCTTTGTTTGCCCAAGCGAAACGTCGGCATATTGAAACCGGAGTAGTGGTTTAATTTCATACCTCCACATTAAGAATCCTTGACAGGATATTCATCTATAATTCATAGTTTGTATTTAAAATAAAATTTGACCTCCCACGAGTGACAATGTATTCAGTTAGAGACCAAATCTCGTTAACCTTTAATTTTAAAGCTTAGTAGTTCAGATATTTAGCAAAAGTTTGCCTTACATTAGTAGTTTGGAGGTTAGATTTTGCATACATCTTCGTTTTTAGTGGAAAATACAGAAATAATTTTTTTATATTACCAAAAGTTTTCTTTTGTGACAGAAATTGTTTATACAAAAACAATGGCGAACAACTCTCATTCAATAAATAATAAAATGACTTAAAAATTACATCAAATACCTAATTCAAGAGTGATCTAAATTATGCAGAAATAGACTGCCCTAAAAGATTTAACTTGAAGAAATTTTGAAAATTAATTTGTGTACGCGTAAATGAGATAAAATATTAAATCTTTATTTATTTTAGTTTACTTAAAAATAAGATTTAAATAAAATTTAGTTTTCTTAATATCTATAAAAATCAAATTAATATTTATCAAAAATGTAACTGTTTGTTTCTATGAGCGAATAAAATAGAATACAATGAATATTTGTTAGAAGTTGCGATAGAAGTAAAAATTAAACGCTCTTCTACTATAAAAAAACTCCTTCAACGAATAAAAAACTTTCGCCTTTTTCTTTTCAATGTGAATGTATTGAAACTGGTATAAAAATAAAACGCTTTTAGTAAGATAGACACGATTTTTTTTGTTTTCAGCTAAAGGTACATGCCAAAATTTTTTACACGAATCAAAAGAATCACCTTTTTTTTAAGAAAAAAACCACCTGTCCCAAGTTACCCGCAAACACGGGAAACTTAGGACACACCTCAAAATCATATCTATTAGGCATGATAGCGTTGTCATTTCATAGCTTGGGTCATTTTTTTTTTCGTTTTTAAAAATGTATTGAACCCGAAACTGAAAGAAATAGTTCTATAAGCCCGTAAACAAAATTTTTATTAAGAAAATACAGAAAAAACATGCCATACCCATGTTAAACGAAGGTGTATTTTCCACGTTGAAGCTTGTGAACAGTCAGTACTTTGAATATTTGACTCGGTCGAACTGATGCAATGTAGTCTACATTTGGGAAGACGTACTGGTTTTGGCGACGTAGTTAGTCATTAATTTACATTGAACTGGTTTTCTTTTCCCTCGATTTATGCTTAAGATTTTAGCGAATAAATCTTTTTGTTTTTCTTTCTTGGTCCCCTTGTCGTCGGTAGTTTTTAGCCTAATGAACGAATCTGGCGCAAACTCGAGACTTTGTTTTGGAGGAAAAGGCGCCGATAATGATGGTTTCATAGTCGTTAAAGGGACGGCTGATTTGGCTGAGTCTGACATAATTTGCTCTTCATCGTCCAAATCGAAATCATGTTTGTCCTTCAAGTCATCTGCTGTTACACTTTTGCCGGGTATCACCCTAAGCTTTTCTTCCTCTTTGGGGTAGATGTTTCTTGCTGACGCATGTTTTTTTAGAAAGTTTTTCATGGTAACTTCCCATTCCGCAGGTTCACCCAATGTAATATCCGGGTCTTTTTTAGTGGTGGAATCTGGTAATCTGTCCACGACTTTCCGACGATTCAGCGGCACTGTTCCACATGCTTCAAAGGCTGATTAGAGATTCGCTGCAGAGTTGTCTATGGAGTTCAATGTTTTTTTGAGCAATGATAGAAACTCGTTTTTAGGCATAACTTCTCGATGTTCTGCTTTCCACTGATCTAGAACTAGTCTCCACTTGATCTTTAGCAGTCAAAAGTAGGCGACGTCGAGGGGTTGGTAAAGTGTGTGCTATTGGGTAGCAGCAACAAAAATTTTAGGTTGTGTTCTTCACATAAGAGTGGCGATATCCACCTATATGTGGCTGGCCAAGTTGTCACATAAGATAGCCTTTAGCCCCGGGCCGCATTTCTTAAAGTATGGTACACTAACCATCCTGAAACAATAATTGAAAATAGTACCATCAAACCATCCTGATTTAGACCTGTTGTACCTGCAATCATTGGGGCGTTTTCTTGCCAATTGTCGTATAGGTGGTCCGCTTTGTATACAACATAACATGGCAGCAAATGCCCTGATGCCGTTCTTGTGAACATAACCGTCACGTTCGTCTTAGTATTTGTGTATTTACACCCCCTCCTCACGAGAACCTTCTTTTTCCCCGGGTCGTCTACAAGATTGATTTTGTCGAAATTGACTATGCATTCGGGCGGTATTCCTTGTAGCTCATCTTATAGATTGTCAAAATACATATCTATTGTTTCACATGAAACAGCAGCCCTTGCTCTCTTAATATTTTCTGCTAGTCTAAATGATAACGAATCCTTGTTTCTATCTAAAAAAAAGGCTTTATCCGGTCAACTCCTGGTAGGTTGTTTTTGAAACGCTTGACCATCACTTCCCTTTTGTCCAAACGAGCTTTGACAACTATTCGTATATCGTATGGAGTAAGTGGGAAACCCCACTTGGCAGCCGTCAGCAAGCTTTTTACTACAACTTTCTCTTCTTCAGGTCTAAAGGTGGCGGGGCAGCCGACATTCCCCATGTTGTTCTGCTTGATTTTGCGACTAATTGTCGACTTCGGCACCCCATACCTTTTACCCGCCTCTCGAATATGCATAATTCCCGCTTTCACATCCCTGATTGCTTGATCAAGGCTCTGCTTAATGTAATTTTGATAAGGTCGTTCTTCAACCTTCTTAGGTCGTGCCATTTTCATCTGAAATTAAAATAATTGAAGTAAGGGGTAACTTGGGACAAGGGTGTAACTTGGGACAACCTGTCCCTAGTTCTCCGAAAAGTGCATGGTTTTGGGGAATCGAACCTGTGCACAAATCCATGAACATATTTAAATAATCAAAGGTATGGTAAGATGCACAAGACACGACACTATCATAACCATATACAACCATTTCTATGTACAGCATTCCTACTTAGCCCGGTAACTAGAGTTTTAACACCCACAATTTTTGCCATCTACGGTACTTCATGTTAAATAATTAGTTAATAACCTGTAATGAGTCAATATTGATCTAAAGTATTCTAAAATAGATTATTTAACTCTTTACCAAAGAGTGCGATGCAGTCGCGCAGAATAAAAACAATGAACTGACACCAAAACATCCTATCGCTTGCACCGCTGCTTCATTAGCTCATGTTCCCCTTAAGTCCCAAGTTGCCCACTTTTACGGTAGGTTGTGTGGAGAATAGTGGGAACATTTAGAATATATGTAGGAGGAGTGGGGTAAATTGATGGAAGAGAGAAGAAAGAGAAGGACGGTAATGGGGAAAGGGGAGAAAGGAGAGTGGATGAGGAAGGTAAAGAAGATAAGAGAATGAAACTGGATGGAAGAAAGAAAAAGAAAAACCATACAAATAAAATGAGGAATAGGAACAAATAAAAAGTGTACTTTAGTTAATTGTTTGTATGTATACTTGGAAAGTAAACCGAATCAATTTGTTAATTTAAAAGAATTATAAATTTAGTGTTGATACTAATAATTAATTTAAGCCTTAAAGAGAGCTTCACAAATTAGAGAGCGGAGTGTTGCCGAGCTATAAATTGAGCTATAAAAACTAATAGATGAATCAAAATGTTAGTACGTATTTTGGTATCCCAACACAAGAATCGTGGCGTGTTTGTACCAACATAAATCAACATACTCTTTATTAGCTTGCGCTAATAGCATTACGCTTATGAAAAAGTTAAAACCACTGTTAAAACAGCTTTAATGTGAAATTCCTACGAAAAAGTTAAATAAAACTCCACAAAAAACTGCCATCTATTATTTGATTTTAAGAGTTTATCATTGGCAAGTCTAGAGCTTTTGCAGTCTATGGTTTATTTGTTTTGTTTAAGTTTGTTATCAACGGTATTTCAACGACATTATAAATTTGAATTGATCTATAGGTACTTTGTGATAATGAAGCCGAAAAAACTAAAAATGAGTGCAAGTTTGAAAGCCCCTGTTATACCAACGGATAAACATTATAATATGAAACAATTTATAAAAACGTAAGACAATATGTTGAAACAAAAGCTGAAGATTCTGAAAATTCGCTCAAGAGGCATTTACAAGTAAATACTACACATTTTCTTTATTTATTATGTCTAATATACTTGAATTTTTAGCTCATCAGTGTTACCACTGATTTAAGTAGTTTTGATCCACACACATATATCGTAGGTGAATTTTTTGTCAGCCTACACGAACTTGTCTCAGTAGTAAACTCAGAATCTTCTCTTGCATGGTGTGGAATAAATGTGCTTAGTGCAGCGTGCAAAAATCCTGCTGCTAGAGCTTCCTTAATACATACTTACCATTTTCTACCATTCGTTTCAAAAATGTTAACAGATAACTTAAATATGGAAAAGAAATTTAAAATCTTAACTTTATTGCAAGTATGTAGGGTCGTTGAATGTTAATCAATTGTAAATCTTTGTTTTACAGGAGTTAACATGTGGAATTAAAATTTCATGGCAAATTCCGCACTTACCGCATTTGATGTCTACACTTACAAAATGGATACAAGGTAGCGAAGAGGAAATTATTACCTTATCTCTTTCCATTTTGGTTAATTTGTGTTATAAAAATCTTCCAGCCCTGTATACATTGTCAAGATGTGTGAACTTGAAAAAATTTATTCGTATTTGTATGCCATTAAAAGTAAGTACACTTTAGTCTTTACTGGTTTAAGAATTGGATGGATTTGTAAAAGTATTTTGTTTTAGGGAGTGAATATTGAAATTCATGTGTGTAAATTGTTGATAATCTTAGATTACATGAATGGAAAGGTTCCCGAGGAAGTGTTTTTAAAGCTGACAGAAGTTACATTTAAGTCGTTAGTTGATGCTTATAAGGCACGTGATTCGATACTCTTAAGACAAATTACAGAGTTTTTCTTTGATATTTGGAACCAAAATGATCACAATAAAGTTCTAGAAAGTTTTAGCAATTATGATAGCGAAATAGATGCAGTAATTTCGGTACGTATAGCTTTTGTATGGACTTTTTAATATATATTAATGATTATATTGTACAGGATCTTGAAAATACATATCATGGAGGTGGTGGAGACGTCTTATCAGAGAATGATCCTGTGTGCATAACTGTTATGTTTGGATTTTTGGATTTTGTGATTAAAGTACGACCTCCAAATTTACCAGGATTAGATTTAAGGCTAGTGAATCTAACGTTAAAGTGGATACAAGTTGATCTTGTATGCTCGAATGCTTTAGCCATTTTACGTACTGTAGCAGTGAACACGACTGAAGAGACCTGTATAATACTGGATCCATTTTTAACTAGTCTACCAATATTACTGTTAAGTATTGAAAATGAGGAAGAAATACCAACTCATACGGAGAATAACAAGCGATTGGCTTCTTTGATGGAACTTTTAAGGGCTCTAATGAAGGCCGAAACTACTAGGAAGCGAGTTTTAGCCATTTTAAAAGAAGACTTGTTTGTTAATATTTTTAGGCCGTTAATCGGTTCGTCTGCTGCTCTTAGAGCGAGTAATATCAACACTAGTTCTGCAGAAGCGGTTTTACTGTATGCGAATTCAATTGCTCTGATAGAAGATTTACTGAAGTATGATGAACGTTGGATTGACTTTTTCACTGATCTAATGCAGAAAAAGTAAGTTTTTTTTTTCAATACACAACAATGTACCAATGTTTTTGAAGTTCAAGATTTAAATTTGCTCATTTTTGAAAAACAAACACTCAAAGAAATCCGTATCTCCCATATAAATTATAATTGATAGCCTGTTTTGGCGTTTCGCTCAACTTTATTGTGTCTTCCGTAGCGGCTCAGTTTAAAAGTTTTTATTGTTGGTTTCTTGCAACCTTAGTTTAAACTTCATTAAACTCAGTTTCTTTGGTTCCTATAGTAAATAATTCTAATGTGTTGCTCATCCAGCGTATTCAGAGTAAGGGGTTTTGGGAATTGACCCCCCCCCCCAGGAAACTAACAATTTCACCTTAGATATTCATATCTGTAACATCTTACCTCGGCAAAGGGGAAACATTTACTGAGAAAGAAAGTGTCTTACATTATGGAAAACTTGTACACGAAGTGGCTTCCAAAAGATTCATAATCATTTGAAAAATTCTATATACAGTACACGTCAAAATTGTGTTGATACATCAAGTAGTGATTGTTCGTGAATATCAGCTTCGGTGAATTCATACCTGACAATGTTCTATGAGATGGCAATTCCGGCTATGTTTTGCAGATTATTCGAACGCACTTCACCTTGTGAGCTATCACTTAAAGCCTAGTTTTCGCAGATTCGAATTTCGCAATTTTTGGCCAAAAACATTGGCGGTCCGAAATTCGGAAAATATTAAAATTATTTTAACTCTGCCAGAACTTAGGATGCGAATTGTATTTCTTTTTTATCTTGTTCTTTCTGTTATTTCTAACTTAAAATTATGGATGATTGGTGTATCGCAAAAAAATCTTAGTATTAATGTATTTGTTTAAAAAACAAATATCGGTAAAAGAAAAAGGAAAGTACAAAATAGGCATAAAAAGAGGCACGAAAACAGTTTAAATGCAAGATCTGCGAATATCGTAGTAGCGATAAAAGTATTTTAAAATTGCACATGAATGTGCATTTGTAAGTTTTAAATGCGACAAGTCTGATTATAAAACTATGTCGAAAACCTACTTAGAGAAACATAAGGAGAAAGTCCATCCATACAGGTAAATGAAGTGTTTACTATTAAATAATCCACATTGAATGCGGGACATTACATTTTATAAATCTGTAATAGAACAGTTTTCCTAAATTAGATTCATATTTCAGTTTGATATTTGGCTTTTTTTTTTAATGAAATTGAAAAAGTAGATTGATAAACCACGTTCGCATGCACATCAATGAAAAACCGTTTAAATGCGACTTGTGCGATTATCGCTGTGTTTGAATGGATACTTTAAAAACGCACATAGATAAACCTGTGTGAAGTTAGCCCCGCACTTTTTGAATTTTGTCATTTTATTGATTGTGCTGTATTATGCTACAATTGTCCCGTATTGTGCCGCAAATTGCATGCCTATATCTTAAAGTGTTTTTAAAATAAATTGAAAAAAACAAATTTTTGTAGCCCCGCACTTTTCAAATTTTGTAATTTTATTGATTGTGCTGTATTATGCTACAATTAAGGCATAGTGTGCCGCAAATTGCATGCGATTTTCGGCACAATACGGTACAATATAGCACAATCAATAAAACAACAAAATTTGTAAAGTGCGGGGCTACAAAAACTTAGTTTTAAAAAAAAAAAGACATACAGAAGAAAAACCATTTACATGCAACTTGAACGAATATCGCTGTGCTGAAATGGACAATTTAAAGATCTACTCAAGAAGGCACTTTATGTAACTATAGCATTCATTACTTTAAAATCTCACATGTATAGACATTTTGACAAATGACCTTTCGTATGCGACTAGAAGACTCATTTCAAAGTTAAGTTAAACACGCACACCGGAGAAAAACCACTCAAATGCAACTTTTTCGATTCTAGCAGTAATAAAATGCGACTTTTAAAATCGCACTTGTATAAACATTTTGAGAAATTACCTTTTCAATGCATTTTTTTACAACATTCCGAGTGTGAAGGTGAAGGTTGAGGATGCATTGCAAATTAAACAATCTATAATATATAGATCTCAATTTGATCATATTATTTAATTTTGGCTCGAATTTTATATATCCACCATAGGGCGTTTGTACTATATACCAATGGTAAGGAATTTAGAAATCGAATTATGTTAATTGTGGATTATTTAAATACAAAATAAAGGACACTCAAATAGAAGAAAGGAAGAAATATTTTAAAACACTAAACAAAATCGAACCCAGCATCGGATATAACATATCAGTCGTAGACACTGATCGGAAGCCAAAGTACCGTTTTTTGTGAAAATTTTAGTGCGTACTGAACATTCGAGATTAAATATGTTGCTTGAAAGCCAAAATGGTGGTAATTCTTATTTAAAAAATGCTTGGTACAAGGTTTTCAGTACGAGTTTAAAAATTTGAGCAATGCCCATTCGTCAGTTTTCAATGTTCACTTATTTAGTTTTTACCAGTGTGCACGTGTGCGACTGTCGTTGACGGTTATGTATTTATGCGGTTGCAATACAATCCACTATAGGTTATAAATGCTATTGGCAACTTACAAAATTAGTTATATAGAAAAACCATAACTTTATTACCGAAGTTCTACGGTACTTCTGCATAGGATAATGACATCCATAGCTATGTTGCCTGATTAAGTTGACATAATAGTTCCAATGTTACATTTATACATTGTGTTTTAATGAATCGGACATGAAACTACTGGATTAGCATTATACATATTGTACTGTTTATATCTTTCTGAATTAAATATTTTCTTTTATCTTTTATTAAAGTTTAATTTCACATAACACAATTAGACCGTTTATTATATTTGATAATTTTCGTCTTAGATATTCACTCACCCAAAAATTCAGCTTTTTTAGCATCTCTCCACCACTTACTTATATAACTTGTTGCATAGGCTGTTCTGTGACACATTATTTGTTTCTTTTGGTTATTTTATGTCATACTACAGTTTGCAATGATTAATTTTGTGACTTATCTGACATCAATAATACTGATACTCATAGAAATCCAAAAATGGTATAAAATATAGGGTGAAACCTAATTTTAATTAACTGGACTTTTCTGGATCACTCGGTATATTTTAAAATGTACATTTTTCTGGAGCTTATAGTCGCATTCGTTGCATTTAATAGGCCATTCCTTTGAATGGTTATACAAGTGTGATTTTAAAACTCATATTTCATTCGGCCATTCGCGCGAGAATGTTTATGCATATAACATTTTAAAGTTGCAAAAATTGTATTAGAACAATTTTTTTCTCGTGGAAATCTTTAAATTGGCCATTTCTACACAGCGACATTCACTCGCGTTGCATTGAAATGGTTTTTTTCCTGTATGTTTTTTTTTTGTGTGTTTAACTAACTTTAGAGATAATTATGTAATCACCCTGTTCACACTTGTTAGGCCACTTACCAATGTGCTTCTACATGTGCTTTTTTAGTACCCATTGAAGAGGCTTTTCTCCTGTATGTTTTCTTTTGTGTGTTTAACTTGACTTGAGAGATAGTTTTGTAATCACACTGTTTACACTTGTAAGGCCAGTTACCAGTGTGCTTTATACATGTGCGTTTTTAAGGTACCAATTTCAACACAGGCATAATCACAGTCGCATTTAAACGGTTTTTCATTGGTGTGCGTGCGAACATGGATGATCAATCTACTTTTTCGGTTTTATAAAAAATGCAAAATATCAAACTGAAAACTATATTTGGGAAAAACTGTTGTAAAATAAATTTACATATTATTAAAAATTTAATGTTTATTTTCTTTGTTAGTGCCAATCTCCCCAACTAAACATAAATTTGAATTATAACGACTGCATTAAAACGTAAAAATAAATAGAACCTAAAAATTGTCAAAAATGGATACCTACTTTTCTTACATACATCGAATTCTAACCTAAACTTCGAATCATCTGACTCATTTTTTTTTAAATTACTGATGTCAAAGAAAATTCCAAGACCTACCCAGCCCATATTTTTATTTGAACACACGTTATAATTGAAAATTGCAATATAGTACCTAACGATATATTCACGGTAAAGGTTGTGACGTCAGGCCAATGAGAGAGTGTTCTGGGTATTTGAATAAATGCCGATACTTTTGCTAAGTTTTTCTGCATAACAATTAATTGCATGTTCTTTCAAATTTATACATTTAATTTTAAGACTATTTTGGACGTTATCATAATATTTCAACGGTTTTTTATTTGCAAACATACCTAATAAACCGTTTATTAAATTTTTCTTAATAATTAGAAAGTTGAATTAATTTGCGGTCTTTCATGGCCTGTGACGTTCGTATCTAAAACTGTTTTTTCGTGAGCACGAGATATTTTTGTGAACAGGAAACTTTAAGGAGATTATTATAATCTCGTTAAACTGATCAAGATCGCTATTTTAATGATTTGCGTAGGTATGGATAAAGAGTTATTTGAAATACTACTAAATTTAATATCTCTCATAATTGGTGGCCCGCAGTCACAGTTCTAGGCCGTTGTAGGTACAACTATATTTTATTGAAATTTATTAAAACTATGAAACACGAAAGTCACTATTAAAAATCGTGTGTGTGAAAACTGTATTTTTACGAAATTCCGACGGTATCGAATCGTCTCGTTTTTTCGTATAAAAATTGCGAAGTTCGTATCTGTGAAAACTATGCTTAACAGTGATTAGTAGTGGCTACTTTCCCTACACAGATGTGCTTTAATAAGGCGAAACACGCGTCTGTAGGTGCTATTTGTAAATTTGCAATTATAAATGACCACGTTATAGCTTACCATGACATTCAGGTGAGGTTTCCTCTATTTGTTTATAATTTAATATGACCTTATAGGCTCCTTTTTTGTCGTTATGAAGTGAAAAACAACTCAATAGGTTGAAATTGTCGTAGTGTTGCCACTCACTGTGAGGTCTTTATGAATGCTTTCACTGATTGAGTTGAACGTCAATGTTTTTTTATTTTAATTTAATCAGATCAGCAATTAGGATGCTATACATGATTCGGTTAAGCATTTCATCTTAGCTTAAACTACAAGATAGAGGTTATAGGAAAGGTCTTAATTATTTTGTATAATAATCTACTACATACATCTAACCGTCTGAGAATAGATTATAAGTATGTTATATTAAATTTTGTGGAAGTCATTTTTTAGTCTCTTATGTTTGTCTTTTTTTTCTGAGATTAAATTTCTTTTATAACGTACATCTATTAAAAATTTTTAAATAATGTTAATAACTTGAAGACCGTTGAAGCTAGGGTTATGAATTACGCTTCCAATGACGCAAAATTTCACGAATTATTCGACGGTACAGAACTATACAGGGTGTTCCATATAAACAAAATCAACTTTTGTTGACTACCTTTCTCTGAATCACCCGGTATATATGAAAATAATTTTTAAAATGTGTAACTTTTAGTCTAATTTGGGAAGCACACTTTTTTTGGGAGCCCATAATCGAACAATAACACATTCACAATGGAAATCGTGTATACACTGAGTCCGAGATAAGAAGGGCCAGTATGGGGGTCTTGGAAACGTTAAAAGATACAGATTTGGTTAAATGGGACAAAAGTTGCGCAATCAATTGCTTAAGAAAATGGCGCTTAGAAATCCCCGGAAATTTTTTTAGTTTTTGAGATTTGTGAAAAAATTGGATTTTTTTATTATGCGAACAATTTTTGTCTGACCTTAATATTTGACTTAGAAGAAAACTAATGACACTTCTCCACAACAACTTTTATGGTCTTTAACGTGGTATTGTCAGTTTTTAATCCGAAGGTTCGTCTTTGCGGAACCATGTATGTTTTGATATCAGATTCTGAAAGCCCTTCTTATTTCGAATTCAATGATGTATAACACTTTATGGTTTGATTGCGTTTTAGTCTGATTTTCGGCCTTCATCAAGAAAATTCCTATTACAGACCTTTACACAGTTTTTTTAATTTTTAAAAATAAACAATTGGCTATATACGTTGAAATCCCTCTCAAATTAGTTAAACAATGTGCTGAACAGCTTTCAACTCCTCTACCAGATATTATTAACGATTTGGATATTTCCCTATACCAAAAATGGGGACCTTTAATAACATCGATAATTTCAGACCTGTGGCAATTTTAAGTATATTTTCAAAAGTAATTGAAACTATAATATGTAATCGTTTAACTGATTACTTAAACAATCACAATTTAATAAGTGATGCGCAATACGAATTTCGGAAAAATAAATCAACTGAAACGGCGACGACTGACTTTTTTCAAAATGTCATTGAACATTTAGACAAAGGCAAATGTGTATTTGCAATATTTTTTGATCTCTCTTTTTTGATACACTAAACCCAACGTACGTAGGAACAAAATTAAACCAATTGTGTATTCGTGGAAATATTAATAAATTAATCTTATCTTATCTGGATCAACGTCGCTCGCTTCTTTGTTACAGTAGAAACATCTCAATCTAAACAGTACACAACTGACACGGGAATACCCCAAGGTAGTGTTTTGGGCCCACTAATTTTCCTACTTTATATTAAAGCTCTATCCCAACATTTGAGCGAATTTCAACTTTATACAGTGTGACTCATTTTGAATGGAAACACCCCTGTAAAATTGGGAGTTATTAATAGATATCGGCCAATTTTTTTTAAATGTCAAGTTATAACAGATCTACTTCTGGACAAAATTTTAAATGTTTATTCCAATTTTCAAGGCATGCTACGATACTTTTCTTAGACGAAATTGAATATTTTTATTAGCGATATTTTTAAAATAAAAATTTCTACGCCACTGGATTCAGAGAGGCTTCAAATAGCTATGACCAAAATTTTATAAAAATAAGTTTATTAATAACAAAGTTATGACTACTTAAAGTTCGAAAACTCATTATGCTAATTCGTAACAAAATAACACCCTGTATCAATAGATGGCCATGGAAATTATTATTTATTGTTTAGTACTTATTAGAATAAGTCGGAAATGAAGAAAAAAATTAAAGTATCATCAGAATTTATTAAAAATCACGGAATTACATTTAACTTTTAACGACATTAAGTAAAGCATATTTCGATTTAAATCTTAGTTGCCATGGAAATTTGCTACTGTTTGACAGATGTGATCAATTTCAGTGACATTGTAGTATCAGTAATATAATTTACTTCCAGTTGATATTTTATTGTGTATTATGGCTGAAACATTAAGTTTAAGAGAGAAAATTGAAATAATACGTCTTGTAGGAGACAATGACAGAAGTGCCAGAGAGGTTTGCAGAATATTTAATGAAAGACATGGTGATCGACGTATTAGCTGTGGCATGGTGAATAAAGTAAAAAACATATTTAATGACACAGGTGCAGTATCAAGAACCCTTTTAAAAACTAATCCTGTGCAAAGGGTAAACAGAAATGATCAACCAATTTTAGATTATTTTAGAAATAATCCTAATACCAGTTTAAGAGAAGTCAGTATAAATTTGAATATTCATCGAGAAACCATTCGGCGATGTGTCAAAAGAAACAATATTATACCTTTTAAACCAAAGTTTTTGCACACTTTGCGAGAAGGCGACGAAGTATTACGTTTGGAATATTGTTTATGGGCCCAAGGAGAATATTTAAATGACCGTAATTTTCTAAAAATGTGATGTTTACCGACGAAGCCACATTCACTACAAATGGTATAGTTTCATCACAAAATTGTCGCTATTGGGCAAGTGAAAACCCCCACTGGGTAATAAATTGTAAAAGCCAATATTCCCAAAAAATTAACGTCTGGTGCGGGATACTCAACGAAAGAATTATTGGTCCTTTCTTTTTGAAGTGAACATTAACGCGCAGAACTTTTTAAATTTTTAAATACGGATTTGTGGGATGCCATCCACGAGATTCCAATTAACGAACGATTGAATTTACGTTTCCAGTTAGATGGGTGTTCAGTCCATTATGCCAGACTTGTGAGGCAATGGCTGGACGACCATTATCCAAACCGATGGATAGGCCGTGGTAGTTCGTTAATACATTGGCCACCAAGATCTCCAGATCTAACAATTTTACCCCTCAAGTACTGAGAAAAGCAATTAAACATATCCGAAAGCGCTACGAAAAATGTATTGAACTGAATGGTGGATTGGTAGAAAGAACTAGGATATGAAATCAAATGTTTTCCATGGCCATCTATTGATACAGGGTGTTATTTTGTTACGAATTAGCATAATGAGTTTTCGAACTTTAAGTAGTCATAACTTTGTTATTAATAAACTTATTTTTATAAAATTTTGGTCATAGCTATTTGAAGCCTCTCTGAATCCAGTAGCGTAGAAATTTTTATTTTAAAAATATCGCTAATAAAAAATATTCAATTTCGTCTAAGAAAAGTATCGTAGCATGCCTTGAAAATTGGAATAAACATTTAAAATTTTGTCCAGAAGTAGATCTGTTATAACTTGACATTTAAAAAAAATTGGCCGATATCTATTAATAACTCCCAATTTTACAGGGGTGTTTCCATTCAAAATGAGTCACACTGTATGTATGCTGATGATGTATCAATTGTAGTTTCAGAAAATGATCTCATCACAGCTAGTGATAATGTAGCATTAGCAATCAAAAAAATTTGTGAGTGGTGTGAATGTAATCGTTTTAAACAGTGATTATGCAATTTGGTACTTTGAGAAAACCATTACCATCAATCACATTTAATATTAAAGGCCATTCAATAGAGATATCGACGAATTGTACTTTTTTGGGTTTACATCTTGACTATCAACTTACCTGGACCAACCAAATTAATCACATAAGATCAAAATTAAATAAATCTATGTTTCTGCTATTATCTCTTAAACATAGCTTAACAAACAGTTGTCTTCTAACGGCATATTATGGTACGTTTTATCCACATTTAAGTCACAATATTTTGTTATAGGCTAAGTCAGCACATTCTAGAAATATATTCATCCTCCAAAAGAGAGCAATTCGGATAATGGACAACTTACAATATAATGAATCATATCGCAATACTTTTAGAAGGAACAATATTTTAACATTAGTTTCAATTTATATTTATAAGATATGTAGTAACATATACATGGCCAAAACTAAACTAACAAAAAATTCAGATTTGCATACATACAATACAAGAAAAAAATACTTTTGTGTTCTGAAACATTCACACGCGTATTGCAAAAGTCTCCTAATATGATCGGCATTGAAATATTCAATAAGTTGCCACAAAATTTAAAGAGCAGTACAGACATCCTAAACTTTAAAAAAATACTAAAAAAAGTTGCTGGTTAGCAATGCATTTTACACATTAGACGAATTCATTAATAGAAAATAATTCCACATTTAGTTATTTTCTTACTGCTACATTTTATATCCAGTCGTGTTGTTATATACCTACTATTATATTATTTATTATTTATAATATGTGTTTTGTGCTGTATTTTATACTGTTTTGTTTTTGACAATTCTTATCTACTCTCGTATTCAACTAAGATAAATAAATAAATAAATAAAATGAACAAAGAACAATTAAAATTAAATTAACCAGCAATTTAAAAAAAAACATAAATTAACAGAAAATTTAAGTTAAAAAAATAACAAAAACATTTTCATTGTTTTCCAAGCACAAATAGCACTCTCTCACTGTCGATTCTAACACACTAGTTAGTATTTCTGGAGTAATACTGGCAAATGCTTCCAGAACTAACCTCCTTAATTCTTGTTCTATAGCAAAATTCTGCTGATATACGTAGTTCTTAACGTACCCCCATACGAAAAAATCAAGGGGCTTATATCGGGGTGTTTCTGAATGCGTACTTATTACATTTTCTGGAAATCTCCTTGAAAGGTATTCCCGGACGGCTCTGGAATTATGGTGCAGGTGCACCATCTTGCTGCATCCAATAGTTGCCAACTATCGCAAGAGGCATGTTGTCAAGAACACCCTCTAAATCATTCTGCAGCAAACGTAGGTAACGCTTTGATGGTAAACAAATGGTACTACAATTGTTGTGCCCAAAATACCAGCGCACACATTAAAACCAAAACGGTATTAATGCCTTGAAGTTTTATTTACACGTGGATTGGTTTCAGACCAATAATGAACATTTCGCCTATTGAAAATGCCATTATTGGTCACCATACTTTATCAAACCATATTATTCAATACGGAAAATTCATATTCTCCTGGCATTTTATTCACAAAATGAGCGACGTCGTTCTAAATCACCTGGGCTCGTATTCCCGAGTTCGTACGAGTAAATTTCGTATATGAAATGGTCGGTTTTCGTACGATTGTTGAGAATCGGAATTCTCGAACTGTCCGAAAGGATTCGCATACGGTTCGTATCGTACGATTTACATCGCATGGTCTATACCCATTCGAAATGCAGTAACGTATACGTAATGAAGTGGGGATCTATTGATTTAGAAATTTTCTTCGTAACCAAAAATTGTTGAGAGGATTTCAAAATTGTTTATTCATTGATTGTGATTGATTTGTTGAATTTTTTCTTCATATAAAGTTTTGTTGGTGTGAAGCAAAAGTGCAATTTTATTAAGCAGAATAATTTTTGCCAGCTTTGAAAAAGTTTCGTAAGTACATTTAAAGAAAATTTAACGACATTTAGCGAACAACTTACGTCCATTTTATAATGATATAATAATAATCTTTATGTGTTAGGTGATTTTTATTATATTCTTCTTTCTTTCTTCCATCCATCTTCTTCTGTTTTCTACCTCTTTTATTCATGTTATGCCTTCTCCATTTTCTCCTAGCAGAACTTCAATTCTCACTTCCTCTCTCCTTAATTCGCTGCACTCATCTACCATGTGCTCTACATTCTCCCAATTTTCCCCACACATCCTACATTGTTTCTTCATCTTTTTCCAATATTTATTTTCATTTTCCTCATTTCCTAGTCTATACCTCGCCACCATATGTTTTTCTTTTATGTTCAAAGGTCCTGTAATATATTTTGGTATCCCTTCCACCATTATATATTTGTATTTTGTGTTATACTTTCTTTCTTTTATTTTCATCTCTCTTTCTTGTTTTTGGCTGTGTTTGTCTCTTTGTGTTATCTCTTCTCCCTTCCTCCCTTAATCTTCTTACCTCTTCCGTCGCGTAACCCCCTCTTCTAAGGTATGCTCTTCTTTCTTCTCAACTTACTTCTATTTTAAGTCGTCTATATGGCATTTATAAGAGGAAATACAGTTAGGAGTAATTGGTGCTTTGGAAGAAACATAAATCGTAGCCGAACATGATAGAAGATTTCATCAATTTGATTAGGCTTTTAACGATCTGAGTGTCGGCGTTACCATAAAATGTTCGCTTAGAGTCAATTTTGCTTTGTAAGTAAACGATTGTAACTTCAAAAAATTTATTAAAAGTAATAAAGCAACGAAATAAATTGACACCTTAACACATACGACATGGATACATTAGATATAATTGCATCTGCAAAGTTTTTTAATTTTTTTGCATATTCCTTCTTCATTTTCTGATCTTCTTTTTTTGTAGTATTTTCGCTTGATTTATTTTTTTCTTGTGCCTGGTTGGCGAATTGCTTAGAAGCTTCAAGGGTTTTCTGAAGTTTATGGACAGCAAGACGTCACTTTTGGAAGGTAGTGACGTGGAAGCTTCTGAAGTTAAATCTCATGTGGATTCTACGTTTAGATAATCATTAAATTCATCGGTTGGTGGAATGTTAAAAACTTCAGTAAATTGAAATTCAACCTGAGATTCCATCACATCTTTATGTCCATAAATCGCCGTTGGCCCAATTGCATTTCAAGTTTTTTCTTCTTTCCCATTTAAAGTAATTTCTGATGCGGCCCCCTCCGGTACCCTTCTTGTGCTTATTTATATCTGCCAACTTCATTTTGGTAGTGGTTTTCATGTTTAGGTAAAATAAATACCAGTTAGTATACATTTTACTTTCTTATATCATCGAACTTTCTGCCACTGTTTCCATTTTTTTTTTGGGTTCTCCGAAGGACATTCAGGAGGTCGTCACGTCCTTCCAAAGTTTCTGCCCTTCTTAAACTTTCCTGATTTTAAACTTGAGTGGTCTTCCAATAAATGAATTAAGTGCATTTTGTTCTTTTGAGATTTTCATATTTGCTTCTGTTGCAGTGTTGCTCACGTCAATATTCTTAGAACTTTTTAAGTGAAGTTGGCTGGATGTTGTTTTATGTTGTTGTTAAAAAAGGTCTGTTAAAGGCTTGAGCTTATTTTTGTGATTTGTATTTTAAGATGCAATATTTAAACTAGATTTTCATTAAATAAGAATTCAACGTAAAGTGTTTTTATTTATCAAACAACAATAGGTTATGGGTTCCAGGCTACGCTTGTACCAGTGTTTGTGAGTTAGTGTTTGTAAATAATAACAATGGACTTTACAAAGCATATAAGACCACTCAGTTGTGAGGCCGACTGGCCTATGTGGAAAAGGAAGGTAAAAGACCTCCTTGATTACGACGAAGGTGCCCTGGATGTAATTAATGGAAAGCTTGAAAGGCCAGATCCGTTGGATAGTTCAGCTATCAGTGATCTTTTCCGAAAGGCTAACAGCTATGCTAAATCTATGATAACAAGTGCTGTAACAGATACAGTGTACCAAAAAATTATGGACAAGGAGACAGCCCATGAAGCTTGGGAAGCACTAAAGGCACAGTTTGAGGCTACCTCAAAAGATCAACTGTTTAAAATATGTTCAAAAGAAAAAGAGTTGCCTGAGTTAATGATAGTGTGCAAGATTTTAAGTATACTACCAAGTAGCTTCAGTTCAGTAATTCTGTAGTTCAGGAGGCACTTGAGGTAAAGCATACTGCCAAAAAGAGGCAAGGTAAACCATTTAAATCTAAAGAAAGGGAATGTCTGTAATTACTGTAAAGCAAAAGATCACTGGATTTATCAGTGTCCAAAGTGGATTGCTGATGGGAAACCAAGACGATCAGAACCCGCATCAGTTGCAGGTGCAGCAATCCTTTTAATAGAAGCTGAAGCTTTCGCAGTTGAAGGGGATTCAGCTACCTGGTGGGTTGATAATGGTGCTACAAAACACGTCAGTAATAGTCCAGACTATTATTCAGAGTTTTATAAGTTTGATAGTCCTTGTGGTGTTAAAGGAGCAGGACAAGAAATTTTGCCAGCAGTAGGGGCAGGGAAGATTTTGGCCAAGTCAAGTGTCGATGGTCAGGACATAGTACTTTCAGATGTGTGGTATGTTCCTGGATTATCTAAAAATCTATTCTCAGTGCTCGCTGCTCACGATAAAAATCCTGATAGTTTATTCAAATCAAACGCTACAGATTGTTGGTTTTTGAATAAAGGTGAAGTGATAGTACAGGGGAAACGTTCCACTGGGGGAACTCTGTACAAGACAGAGATTCAGCCACAAAGAGTCAAAGTAGATGTAAATATTGTTGATCAGTCGTCAATGTTACAGTTATACCATGAGAGATGGGGTCACCAGGACAAACGTCACGTGAAGGCCATGCTTCAGAGGGAAATGGGCATAAGTGTTCCTTTAGAGAAAAACCTATGCGAGCCATGTGTCTATGGAAAAGCACATAGACTACCTTTTGGGCACAGAGAAAAGGCAAGCAAGCCAGGCGAGCTTGTTTCAGGGATGTATGTGGACCTTTTAAAGAATCCTTTGGAAAGAAGAGGTATGTAGCTATTTTTAAAGATAATTAGTAAGGAAGTAAAATTAGTTCTAAGAGGTTTTCTTCAACATGCTAAAGCCATGGGGCATATTGTAAGAGAATTTTGAGTGATAACGGAGGCGAGCTAGATAATTTAGAAATAAGAGCTATGCTACAAGCAGAAGGCATAACTCAAAGACTGACAGCGCCATACACGCCAGAACAAAATGGCGGCAGTGAACGAGAATTTAGAACTTGCATTGAAATGGCTAGAACTTTAAAGTATTCAAGTAGTGAAGCAAGTTTTTCTGAAGAATTATGGGCGGAGTTAGTTGCTACTGCCACTTACATTCTAAATAGAACAGGAAAGTCATCAATAGAAGGAGTAAGCCCTTATGAGTTGTGGATGAAACAGAAGCCTAGAATAAAGCATTTGCGAATTATTGGGTCCATCTGCTATGCTCATATTCCAGCCCAAAAACGCCGAAAAATGGATAAAAAGGCTATAAAAGGCTTTTAATCGGCTATGATGGTGATGAAAGATACAGGATCTGGATAAAAGAAGAAAGCAAGGTACTCTTGAGCAGAGATGTTACTTTCAATGATATTCCAGGACAGTGTGAGGAACGCATAGAATTGCCATTAAAGGATGTAGAAAGTAGTTCAGATTCTGAATTTGAACCTTCAGAGGATCTCGATGAGTCGCTTGAGTCCCTCTCCAGAGTTTTAAGAGGTCGCTCCAGTTTAAAGAAGCCAAAGACTTATGATGATTATGTAATGGTTAGTGAAGACATCATGACTGAAACAGGCACTCCAAATTCATACTGTGAAGCAGTCGATGAATCAAGAGTTACAGTATTTAGAAGAAAATGGTACATGGGAGTTGACCACCTTACCAGAAGGAGCAAAAGCCATACCATGCAAGTGGGTCTATAGAGTTAAGAACCATCCAGATGGTAGTGTTGATAAGTACAAAGCAAGGCTTGTCATAAAGGGATACAGCCAGCGACAAGGTGTTGACTTCTTTGAGACATTTAGTCCTGTTGCAAAACTGAGTACAATTCGTAGTATTCTCAGTATTGCTGCCCAGGAAAATATGTACCTACTCCAATTTGATGTCTCCACAGCATTTTTGTACGGTGAAATAGAAGAGACAATATTTATGCAGCAGCCTGAAGGGTACAAAGACAGTTCTGGAAAGGTTTGTAGGTTGAAACGTAGCCTTTATGGATTACGTCAGGCTCCTAGATGTTGGCCTTCAGCAGGCCGGTTTCAAGATAAGTGAAGCAGACCCCTGCTTGCACATCAGACAGAGAGGAGTCATAAAATTAATAGTAGCTCTCTACGTAGATGATGGGCTTGTGTTGAGTTCTCATAAGCAAGAAGCTGATAACTTTGTAAAAGAGTTAGAAGCAGAATTCAAAGTCACAGCAAAGCAAGCATCATATTTTCTTGGACTTGAGATTGAACGTTCAGAAGACGGATTAGTCAGGATTTGCCAGCAAGCATACGCTAAAAATTTTTTAGAGAGATTTGGCTTTCAAGACTGCAAGCCAGTGTCTACCCCAATGATTAGAGAACCAAGTAATGAGATCAAGAAAAGTGAAAAAAGAACAGAATTTCCTTACAGGCAAGCAGTTGGAGCATTGATGTATCTCATGGTGGGAACTCTACCTGATCTAGCATTCAGCGTGAGCTTTCTTTCCAGAACTTTAGACTGTCCAAGTTCTGAAGACGTAAGCAGACTAAAGCCAGTTTTGAGATATATTGCAGGCACTACTGAGCTTGGTATAGTGTATCGGCCAACCAAAAATAAAAACTTTGAATGTTACAGTGATTCAGATTTTGTAGTGTGTGATAAGACTGGTAGGTCAACATCCGGTGTAGTGATTACCCATGGGGATGGAGCTATTTCTTGGATGAGTCAGAGGCAAGGCATGACTGCCACATCCACCACAGAACCAGAACTAGTAGCTGCTAATGATGCAGTTAAAGAAGTGATTTGGATTAATTGGGAAGATTACAAGAGGAGACGCCGATTCTCAAAGTGGATAATCTTGCTACAGTCAGATTAGCCCAAAACCCGGTATTCCATCGGCGTACAAAACATATCAAGGGAAATACTTTTTTATTAGAGAAAAAGTTTTTGTAAAATGAAATTAAAGTTACTCATATTCCAACAACACAACAAGTAGCAGATATTATGACGAAGCCCCTTCCTGGTCCAAGATTGAAAACACTCAGTCGGGATCTTGGACTATACTCAAAATTTCAAGAATAAGGGAAGGTATTGCAGTGTTGCTCACGTCAAGTCTACACAAAAATCGGACCATTTGTAAACTTGTATCAAGTTCCTATTGGTGCCTATAGTCAACTTGTTAAATGGTCTTTACGGTCTGAAGAATCTTTGGCCTGAAGCTTTGAAATTGTTCAATCCGCCGGACTGATGTTCTGGGATCTTCAGTGACAGCTAACAAAACATTATTTACTCTTTCCTCATCACTGGTCTTTTGCCGAGAAGCTACAGGTTTTTTTAAAGTACCATATTCTTTCAGATTTCCCTCTCATTTGCTAAAAGTTCTTTTATTTGGCTGTCTCCTTTCGGGGTATTTCTGGAAATACATCTACGCAACTGGACAATTTTTGGGGGGATAAAATGAAGCTTGCCACCATGTAGAACTTTTCGTCGTTAGAAAACATAATTAATACAAAAGGTAATAAGTATTACACAATAAAGTAAACATCAAACTAATGTCATGCTATTGTTTTGGTGATAATGGTGTATTTGGATTGACAATTGACTTTGAACGATTTTTTGCTGTTAATTAAGTATCCT
This sequence comes from Abscondita cerata, assembly GCA_030710515.1. Lineage (NCBI taxonomy): Eukaryota > Metazoa > Arthropoda > Insecta > Coleoptera > Lampyridae > Abscondita > Abscondita cerata. The sequence continues at coordinate 173,488 of JALBCR010004256.1, forward strand.
GACAAAGAAAAGTTTTATATGTGGCATGTATCAGCACCTACAAATAGTTCCAGAGCTGTTCCGGACTACCTTAAATTAGTGCATTACTTGAGCCATTACACCATTAGTAAACATTTAAATTACATACATTTTTAACCGATATAGCTAATTGTTTATTTTTAAAAATTAAAAAGCGGTGTAAAGGTGCGTAATAGGAATTTTCTTGATGTAAACCGAAAAACAGACTAAAACGCAACCAAACCATAAAGTGTTATACATCATTGAATTCGAAATAAGAAGGGCTTTCAGAATCTGATATTAAACATACATATTTAAAAAAGAAGTTGATGATGGTTACGCAAAGACGAAACGTCGGATTAAAAAACCGACAATGCCACGTTAAAGATCATGAAAAGTGTCATTGGTTTTGTTCTAGGTCAAATATTAACGTCAGAAAAAAATTGTTGTCCAATTTTTTCACAAATCTCAAAAACTAAAAAAAAATTCGGTGATTTCTAAACGCCATTTTCTTAGGCATTTGATTGCGCAACTTTTGTCCCATTTACATCTCTTACCGTTACGTTACCGTTACGAGTGGCCCTCCTTATCTCGGACACAGTGTATAAGAGAGAACAAATTTTCAAATGTTTCAGGCAAATTCATGTGATATTGGCGCAAGCATTGTATTATGGTTCAAAAGAAACGAAATCTCTCATCCTAAGCATTTCATCAAGTTTGTATTTTCCAATCAAAGATGTGTCGTTGGCGATGTGCGAATTACAACCTTCGGTTCAATTAGATTCCACCAGTTCCGATGAAAAGGAGAAAAATTTATATTTTCCAATGATGTCGGTGACTCAAACGGAAAGAATAGATGAAATTATGAATAAGATTCAAGAGAATTTTCAACAAAAAAATGTGGTTGATCCTTCCACGGCAGATCTGTTGGAATTGTACGATTATAAATTGGCAACGTTGAATCATGCAGAACGGGCAGCTGTGGCCAGCGCGGAAGCCGCTTCGTTGAGGTGTACGCATTTACAGCACAAAACGGCACAACTCACCGCAGAAATGTCAAGATTACACCAATTATTACTACACGCTCAACGTTCCCATGAAAGTACTGTAAAAACGAACGAAGCAGTATTATTAAATAACAAGCAATTGCAAGAATGGTTGGATGCGGAGAAAAGTAAATACAGTACTCAAATATCGCTCAAAGAAAAAATTATTATCGAAAAAACGCAACTTCTTGATGAAGCATCTAAACAATTGAAGGAATTGAACGAACAAAAAAATATTTTAGAAGGTAAGCACGACGAACTTAAGCGTGTGGTGACGAAACTCGAAGACAATTTAGTGAAGAAAGAAAAACTATTAGAAAAAAAAGAAGAAGCATTATTACGCGCTAATGCTAATATAGACGGCCTTAAAACGGTACGTGTAACTTTTGCGTGTGTAATGGTTAATATTTTTTTTTAATTGCAGCAAGTGTCCGACTTGGAGAAGCAACTGAAAATAACTGACAGTGAGTTAGCGACGAAAACGCGTGAGTTAACTGAAATGTCGAAGGATTTACAGAATTGTAAATCAATATTAGGTACAATAACGCAATTAACGAATTCGCAGTTTGCCAATTTTAATCTGTAAGTTTATATTTAAAAAAGTTTTATATTAAAGATAGTAATTTTTTAAACTAACTTTTTTAATATCTGTGGGATTTGAAATATCTGGAAGGAGTTCAATGGAAGCAAAAGAAATGTTTTGACATTTGTGGGTAATGCGATTGAAGGCACTGGAATGCTTATTTAATTTGGCTAAAGAAATCTGAAGACGCAGAATGAAATTTTTTATGTTAATCGATCTTGTCTCTGATAAATGATACGAGGATTGATACAAAATTTGGTTTTATCAAAAAAATTATGCATTCCCTTCAGTTGGAAGCAATATTTGCACATGGAGGAAAAACCAGCACTTAAACTATATTTAATCAGTTCATAAATACGATCGTCATTTGAGCATAGAGGGAAAGTCGATACAGCTTCAATATATGGCGGATAAGCACTTTAGACACAACAAATTTTAGTACCAGTAAAAGTTATTGGTTGATTATACCATTGATTATAAACTTCGGAAAAATGCGCATCCTATATGGACGAAATACGATACGACGAAACATAGATGGCTCTACCGTCCAATTGCGACGAGATTTCTGTTTCCCCCTCCTTTATTTTTATGTCAGTTCCACCGTACCTGTCTCGATGCGCGTTTCTTGAATAGGAATATGAAAGTGGTTTGAGGTTCGAAGTTACTGCATTATTACAAGATACTGCATTGATTATAAAATTAGTTACCGTAATTTTTGTTGCAATTAGTAAATATGAATACGTCAGTGGCACAAATAATAAAAAGAACAGCGTAGACGCCGTAGACATAACTTGTTTTTTATTTTGGGTTTTAAATTTTTTAAAAAAATTAAATTTAAAAAAAATTTTAATTTTTTTTTAAAAAAAAAAAATTTAAAAAAAAAAAAAAAAAAAAAAAAAAATTAAAAAACACTAAAAAAAAAAAAAAAAAAAAAAAAAAAAAAAAAAAAAAAAAATAAAAAAAAAAAAAAAAAAAAAAAAAAAAAAAAAAAAAATAATTTTATTTATTTTTTTTAAATTTCCCCCAAAAAATGAAATGCGAAAAAATTGGTATTGTGGTTGTAGTTTTTAAAATTTTAGGAAATTATTTAATTTGGGAAAAATTTTTTTTACTCTCCAAAATTTTTTTAAAAAAGAATTTTTATTATAATAAAAATTGGTGCTTTAATAAAAGAAGAAAAAGAAAAAAAAAATTATTTTTTTTTTTTATAACTATTATTTTTTTTTTTTTTTAAAAAAAAAAAAAAAAAAAAATAATGTTATGCATTCATGTAGCGTACGTATACCGTGTGTCTCAGATAATCTGAAGCATTCTGTTTAACATGGGGTATTTGAAAAGTCCGATTTATATGTCTTCAAAGTGTTTTTAGGTTATTCTCACTACCAAAACCCCCAACCAATACCAAAAAACGTTTTGGGTAATAATTTCTAAAATTTACCCAAACCTTAAAAATATTTTATAATATTTCAAGGTGTGCGGTTTTTTTTTCTTTGTGGGGGGAGATTGTTTTTTGTTTTTTTTTTTTTTTTTTTAGAAAAAGAATTTTTTTTTTAGAAATTTTTTTTTTGTTTTTTATAAGGTGGTGTTTGTTTGGTTTATGTTTTTTTTTCTGGGCGGGCGGATAAGTGGATAAGGGGGGGGGGAAAAATTCCTATTTTTTTTTTTGTTTTTTTTTTATTTATAAAAAAATATAATTTTTAGAACACACTTTTTTTTTTTCTTTTTTTTTTTTTTTTTTTTTTTTTTTTTTTTCCTTTGAAAGACTACTACCAACGTGGGCGTCCTTTTCCCCCCCCCCTTTCTTTTTTCCCCACTTGTACCGGAAAAAAAAAAAAATTTACTTTAATTCTTTTAAAAAAAAAAAAAAAATTTATAATTTTTTTTTTTCTCCCCTTAAAATTTCTAGTGAGGAAAATCCCAATGATTTGGGCCTTCTTATAGGAGTAACAACAGGAATAGGAATCGTCAATGACACACCATGTCCTTAAATAATGCCGACGTTTCGACTAGCAATGGCCAGTCTTTTTCAAGGCAATCTGTATAATAAAATTAACGGTAGTTACAAAATTAACAATATTGGTAGACATTAATAAATTATTTTGGTTTTAGTTTACTAACAGCACAAAGTATCAGTACAAGATCTACAATACAAACATAGTACGTTACCTAAAGTGTTGGTGATATGTCAAGGACTCCTTATGGCTATCGTTTAGGTCCAGTATGTCAAAAATAAAAACATAAAAATAATTAATTAAACTAATTTTAAAACCAACAGGTTTACGTTAAAAACACATTAACCGGCTCAAAAATATACTTGTAAAAAACAATACAAAATAAATTAACAGATTAACAAGTAGTGTATATAACAAACAGACTTTACGACGTGTACCCGAACAATGATATAGAATTTATTGAATATCAGTGTAGATAACTTTTATATGCAAACGTTATAATAAACAATAACAAGGTCAAAATATTTTATTGGTATCCCAGTTCGATAAATGTAAATATAGTAATTATGCATGTTAGTTAAATGAGTTTTAGGTAGTTAGTAAGTTAGTTAGGGTTAAGCTTTAAGTTAGATAATGTTAATTGGTGATGGTTAGTAGATTTTAATTTTAGATATTAGGTTCTTGTACATATTACTTAGATTATAGGTATCACTTTTGAAATTAACATTATTATTATAAGCATTAATAAAAATCATTTCTGAAATCAAACGTTTTTTAAAATTGGGTTCTATATCTAACACTACTACAGAATCAAAATCGAAAATATGTCCTTCTTTCACATGATGAACTGACAAGCCAGTAGCTTCTGTCTTTTTTTTACAATTGTATTGATGGTTCTTTAATCTGTTGCCTAGCTTCTGTTTGGTTTGGCCGATATAAACCTTGTTACAATTAACACATCCCACCTTGTAGATAAGATCAGATTTATCTAAAGTTTTAGTTTTGTCCTTCAATTTTGAATAAATATTATTATAAATCGTGTTGAGATTATAAAGTACGATTTTTAAGTCACTATTTTTAAGGCAACTAATTAATTTATTAGATAAACCTGGTATATTAATTAATTTAATGTATTTATTTTGAGTGGGAGGGTTAGTTTGTGCTAGATTGTGATTATTGTTGTCAAGTTTAGTAGTTGTTAATATCATTCTAATCAATTTTTTAGGATAATTATTATTTATAAGGATGGACATTAATTTCTTATTATTGCTTTGTAAGTAACATGGGCTACTCAGTTTTTCTATTTTTTGTTGGATACTTTTGATGATATTAATTTTTTGCTTATGAGGGTGTTTAGAATAGTAATTAATGATTCTATTTGAAGCTATAGTTTTGGTGAACCAATTCGTTAAAAGGGGTTTATCATAACCTTCATTAATTAGCATCACATCTAAAAACGGAATCTGTCTATTATTTTCTATTTCATACGTGAACTTAAGGTATTGGTTATAACTATTAAACACGTTAAGAGTAGTATCTACGTTAGATCTCGGTATGCAAGAAATAATATCATCAACGTATACATATATAAATAACTGCTGGTAATTTAATTGTCCATTAACATACTGTAATAAGTCATGCATAACAAGATTCGCAATTATGGGTGACGAAGGACTCCCCATCGCGGTGCCAAAAATTTGTCTATACTGACATTCATTGTAATTAAAATAACTAGACTCAAACAAAAACTCAATCATGTTAATAAATTCTGTTGAATCTAACGTAGTGAAACTACTAATGTGGGTAGTGGGTCCAATATTTTAAAATTAACATAATTACCAACTCTTTAGTAATATTAGTAAATAATGATGTCACATCAAACGAAATCAATATATAATCATTAGGAATCCTAATGTTCTTAATGTTATTAACAAGATCATACGAATTTTTAATATTAAAATTAAATAGTGGTGTTAAATTATTCATGATCTTAGTAATAAATTTCGACAATTCGTATGTAGGAGAACTTAGACATGATAGTATGGGTCTTATAGGATAATTGCTTTTGTGTATTTTTATTAATCCATAAAATTTAGGAGGGATACTAGAGTATGTAATTAATTTTTTGTACATAATGGTATCTATGTGTCCATATTCTAATAACCATTTACTAGTTTTATTGTTTTTACTTTGGAAGTTTGATGTTAAATCATTATTTACTTTAACATAAACATTCTGATCATTAAGTAATTCAAGAATTTTGTTATGATAATCCGTCTTATTAATCACAGTAGTGGCATTACCTTTATCTGATTTAATAATGTATAAATTTTTATGTTCATTAAAGAATTTTTTAGTATTCTCAATTAATTTTGTGATAAGATGATCCTGTTTATTATTAAACATACAATTATTTTGTTTTTTAGTAATAAAGTTGATAATTGTGTTTATAACTTTACAACGTTTTCTATCTTGAATTTCTTGTGGGTGTAATGACAGTATGTCTTCACAATCTTTAATTAAATTCACTATCGGGACATTAGTTTTATTATAATTAAAAGTAAATTTAGGATTCAATGACAAACATTGTGTCACATCTTTCGGTAGAGAGACATTTGTCAAGTTATAAACGCAAAAAGTTATAAAACCAAAATAATTTATTAATGTCTACCAATATTGTTAATTTTGTAACTACCGTTAATCTTATTATACAGATTGCCTTGAAAAAGACTGGCCATTGCTAGTCGAAACGTCGGCATTATTTAAGGACATGGTGTGTCATTGACGATTCCTATTCCTGTTGTTACTCCTATAAGAAAGCCCAAATCATTAGGATTTTCTTCACAATAAAAATGATGTTTTTATCATAAGTTGTATTTAATTTAATTCTCTGAGTGTATTTAACCGATTGACCTCAACTTGGTCGCGTTTTTACTTGTTAAAATTCCTATTTTTGAAAAAAATATATACAAATGTTTTGATCTTTCAGGAGAAGATTGTAACTTGTTTTCGGGTAATTTCGTAAAATTTAACTTATTTTCAATGTGCTGCAGATTTGACAAATTTTGAAATAAGTTTGTTTTACATATACATTTTTTGTTTAGTTTGATGCAAACTTTTAAGAATAATATGAAATTTTTATTGTTTTATAATTACACTTCGACATATGATCCCTCAAAATCAGTTGATTTTCAAAAATAGGGATTTTCAAATAACTTCAACTTTTTCTTTGAACTTCGATTTACTTAAAAAACGACTTCGTTTTTATGATAACGTATCATATGAAGTTATAACTTGTGTTGAGGCAAATAAATTTTATTTCTTACAAATTAAATTGTGGTTTTATTTATAATCAATGGTTTTGTTGAAGTTTGAAACAAAATTTAAAAACAATTCGCAAATCCAACTATTATAATGCACTGGGATAAATTCGTAGCAAGCTGAATTAGTTGAGTGCACATTTTTTATTTTGAGCGTGCAAGTTACTTATTTTGCGATAAGAACGGACGTCTTTGGAAAGTGCCGAGTTTGATTCTTGAATCAGTCACGAATGTAGACACCCATGTTGCATTTATGCGATGCACTAACATAATGAATGGTTACAGTATTATTCGTTCGTGGCAGCAGTTTACAAGTTAACAGTTTGGCGATTGAGGGTGAAGGGGCATCCGTTGCTTGTGGGAGATGTAGTTGCGAAAAAATATTAAGGCTTGCGTATCTTACCGAAGTTTATAATCAGTGATTATACTTTATAAAAAATCCACTTCAAAACGCAACATTTTATATCTGCAGAATATTTACAGTAACTAAAAATTCGGTAGAAACTGACGGGTAAATTTCGGTGTTTCATTAGTATCGCTAGAGAAAATGATTTTATTCTGAAAATCATCTACTTGTTGCGTTGTAACTTGTTTTGTCTTTTATTAAACATCTATATTACATTAAACCAATTTAATGTACTTATTTTGTTGTGGGAACTATATATTTAACTTGGATTCACTCGGTATATATGCTTTCTACAAAAATCCGTGTGTGACTCCGAAAAACGATTCTATTGTTAGATTTTTACGGTGAAGGTTATGGATATAATATATCTACCGTTTGTGTCTTAATTGTCTTCATTGAAAGGCCCACAAGTAATTTTGGTAAGCCTATCACCCTGTATGTGTAACATCAAATTTAATTCAAAATCTGGAAGAGCAATCATTTCTACATACACTATGTATTCTCGTTTCATATCGATATCTCGATCCGTTTTCGAGAAAAATTGATTTAACGTAAATTTGTTTAAAATGTGAAAATTAAAAGATACACAGTTGAATGATAATTTATGCAGAAATTATTGCTCTTTCATATTATGAATTAAAATTAAAAGTAGGGCCCTCTATGAGCAACGCGAAAATTGCAACACATCTTATTCGTCAACTAAAAATCTTAAGTTTCTAACCCAGATATTTTCAGAAAAATAACGAATTAAATTTACGACTTTTAACACCTTGTATTTCCGAATATATCAACCTTCAGATAAAGCATGTTTGGGCCAATGGGCACTATTTAACGTTACTGTAATTATCATGTACACAAGTGCATCTCGTAACGATCAAGCTGTGGATCAAGCAAACGCCATGTATTATTTGAAAGTACTCGGAAGAAAGACAATTACAATTTCTTTAAGGGGCAGTTGCATCAACCTAGGTTAAATTTGACCGTAGGTTAAAAACAATCGTTACTATGTTTAATCCTTGGATACTATTGTTTTTAACCTACGATTAAATGTAACCGAGTTTGGTGCAACTGGGCCCAAAAGTGCGAATTTAGGTAATACAGTATTGGATAACATTTCATTTCGTTCTTCTTCTTTTTCTTGTTGTAGGGAACACATTGTCATTGATTGTACAAAAGCAACTCCTAACAACTAAACTTTTTTTTCAATCTTTGCTGGTCGTTAAAGTCGAGAAAACTATTGGATATTTCGTGAAAGAAAACATGTGATTTTAAGGTAATAATAGAACGACCTGAAATGTGTATTTTATGTGGTTTGTACATGGGTTCGGTCATTATTATTATTCACGTATTAAAAATAAGTACGACTAATTATATAATACAGGTTGGTTCTCAAAATTATATTCTACTCCATAATGTTATGTAAATTCTAGATGAAACATTATGTACCTACACATGCTTCGCCCCATATTCGTAAAAAAGAATGCCACTTTCAACTGATGTTGCGAAACTAGTTAAAGCTTAAACGGGGAGAAGTTTTTCGAAGACGACTACATAAATTAGGAACATAATCGACATTTATTTTTATTATTTTATTAATATTGTTTCATTTGTTACAGGAATACTCTTATTATTTCTAACTTATTGACTCAGACCCTCGATGCCTCACTTTACAAATGCAAAAGTGGACAGTCCAAGAACAGTTTAAAAAGAAGTGGTGTTAATCATGCCTCAGCTAGAATTGCACTTACCTACCTACAATATGATATTTTGTATAAACACTTCGGTAAACAATAGGGTTCACAGTTGTATGAAAATCGTTCCATTTTTAAAGTATACTCTTATTTTTTCTTACTTAATTACTGCAACCATTGTTGTCTCACTTTACAAATGCAAGAGTGAGCAGTTCAAGTACAATTTAAAAAGAAGTAGTGTTAATCCTATATGAGTCAGCTAGAATTGCACTTACCTATATAGCACAGCCTATAGTTTATTTTTGTGTGATTGTATAGCTGATAGAAGGTTATGTACAAACACACTACAAAAAAACATTGATGTTTAATTTTAACAAACAAAAAAACACTGTTAATTTAAAGTTATTAACCTTCTAGGTGGAGGTGGGGTTGAAAATAACGGTCTCAAACTACATAAAAGGCCAACGTTTCGCCCAAACCTGTCAGGGCTTGATCGATGCTAATACGTAAATTAAAAAACCGTGTTGTCTTTCTTCCGGGTACTTTCAAATAACACATGGCGTTTGCTTTCTTGATCCACAGCTGGATCGTTACGAGATGCACTTGCGTACATTAAATTTTGTGACCAACACGGTTTTTTAATTTACGTATTAGCCTCGATAAAGCCCTGACAGGTTTGGGCGAAACGTCGGCCTTTTATGTAGTTTTAGACCGCTATTTTCAACCCCACCTCCACCTAGAAGGTTAACAACTTTATATTATAAACTTAATTGAAGGAAAAAAAATACTCTCGACTGCAAACTGTTAATTTTTTCCAGGACGACTCTGGCCTTGGATAGAACAGTTGTTATAAACCTTAGAATTATCTTTGGAATGTGGCTGTGAGGCCATGTGTTGAAGACATATTTTGTTCAACCTTTTGCTATCTGACACCGTTTCCTTTCCAAGTAAATTTATATCATCTTCTGAGTGTGAACATTCCGGTATGTCTGGATCTTTTTGATGGGCAAAAGTCTTCGCAGTTTCAATTTTATTTTGTAATGATTCGCTGACATAGCATTCAACGACAGCCGAACTTTTCCACCCTCCCAAGCGTTTTATTGCTAATAAATCTCCACCAGCAAAATGTGTGTGGTACTAGACCTACGAAAACAATGATCTGTGAAAAGTTCAGCGTTTGGCAATTGAAGGAATGCAGAAATTCCACGAGGCATTTTTCCCATTATGTTGATCCCTATTGGGCTATTAATGCAACACCCATTACGGTACGTTAAAAAAAATCGTTGGTAAGTTACTTTTTTAGGCCTTAAACCGACATATTTCTTAATTAAGTTAATCCAATACTGATCGGTCACAGCAAAAGTTCTAGGTACGTTATTTCTTGTCTTAGGTACAGCCACAATGACGGAATCAGCTTTATATTCGATGTCATTTATAGACATATTTGTTAGTTCCTCACGTCTGAGCGATCCATTTTATCCCATAATTAAAATTACCTAAAATAAATGCTATTGCTGCGGTATGTGTAACTGCGATAATGGTTCACCACTGTAGTGTAGGCAACTATGTTTATCTGTAATTACTTTTACCTTGTATTACAAAATAAAGTATTCCTTTTGTATTACATTCAGTTCATCTCATCAAATCTGAATGCTGCAAGAAAGCTGAGGCCGTTATTTTAAAGTAGCGGTAGTAACTAAAGAATGCGCATTTATACGGAAAAACTAACTGCAATGTTGGTTGCTTATAATTTTACAATAAAAAATTATACAACTACATACTTTGAAATAGCATTTTTTAACGCTGCCTTAAACGGTTTATCTTAAGTGTGTATTCTATTGTGCCTAGACAAAGAACTTTTTGTGTAAGATCTGTAGCCGCACTTATCACAGCTGAAAGCCGGCTCTCCTAAGTGTTTATACATATGGATCTTCAAGCTTACTGCATGATTACAACAATAATCACAAACATTACACTTGAGTGGTTTTTCTTGAGTATGTGTTCTATTGTGTTTAGTCAAATAACTTTTTTGGTAACACCTGTAGTTGCACTTATCACAGCTGAAAGGCCGCTCTCCTGAGTGTTTGTACATGTGGGTTTTCAAGCTATCTGCACGATTACAGCAGAAATCACAAACATTACACTTAAATGGCTTTTCTTGAGTGTGTGTTCTATTGTGCTGAATCAAAACACTTTGTTTGTAACACCTGTAGTTGCACTTATCACAGCTGAAAGGCCGCTCTCCTGAGTGTATGTTCATGTGTTTTTTCAAGCTAACTGCACGATTACAGCAAAAATCACAAACATTACACTTAAATGGTTTTTCTTGAGTGTGTTTTCTATTGTGCTGAATCAAATTACTTTTTGTGTAACACCTGTAGTCGCACTTATCGCAGCCGAAAAGCCGCTCTCCTGAGTGTTTGTACATGTGAGTTTTTAAGCCATCTGGACGATTACAGCAAAAATCACAAACATTACATTTAAATGGTTTTTCTTGAGTGTGTGTTCTATTGTGCTGAATCAAAACACTTTTTTTGTAACACCTGTAGTTGCACTTATCACAGCTGAAAGGCTGCTCTTCAGAATGTGTGTTAATGTGGATTTTCAAGCTAACTGCACCATTACAGTAAAAATCACGAACATTACACTTAAATGGTTCTTCTTGAGTGTGTTTTCTATTGTGATTAATCAAACTACTTTTTGTGTTACACCTGTAGTCGCACTTATCGCAGCCGAAAAGCCGCTCTCCTGAGTGTTTGTACATGTGGGTTTTCAAGTTATCGGCACGATTACAGCAGAAACCACAAACATTACACTTAAATGGTTTTTCTTGAGTGTGTGTTCTATTGTGCTGAATCAAAAGACTTTTTTGTAACAGTTGTAGTCGCACTTATCGCAGCTGAAAGGCCGCTCTCCTAAGTGTTTGTACATGTGGATTTTCAAGCTGACTGCATGATTACAGCAATAATCACATACATTACACTTAAGTGGTTTTTCTTGAGTGTGTGTTCTATTGTGTTTAGTCAAATCACTTTTTGGTAACACCTGTAGTCGCATTTATCACAGCTGAAAGGCCGCTCTCCTGAGTGTTTGTACAAGTGGATTTTCAAGCTATCTGCACGATTACAACAGAAATGACAAACATTACACTTAAATGGTTTTTCTTGAGTGTGCGTTTTATTGTGTCGAATTAAATTAGTTTTGTTGCGACACTTATAGTCGCACTTATCACACCTGAAACGCCTTTCTTGAGAGTGTTTACACAAACGCCTTCTTGAATGTTTGCGTTTGTTACGAATAGAGTTACAATATAACAGTTTCTTATGGGTTAACACATGATACCCCTCCGAAGTTGTCCTGCTTTTAGACAGATAATCACAATCATGACATTCAAGTACATTTACTTCCGATGTCAAATTATAGTGTACCTCTTTGTGGCTCTGTAATAAGGAACTATCAAATGTAGTGTAACTACACAGATTGCATTTAAATAGATGAGTAAATATGTGACTGGTTAATACTTGTTTATCGCTTGTAGCGTAATTACATTGGTAACAGTAGTACAACACATCTGATGCTGTAAATTCTTCCACACACACGGATATGTCCGTGTTAAATAACAAACATTCTTCTTTAACAATGTCTTCATTTTCAATTTTAATCTCAACTTCAACAGACTCTTTTTTGATTTTTTTCAAATAATTTTCTTCATTAACGAGTGAAGAAGAGTTTGTTAGAAATGATTGTTGAAGGTTTACATTTTCTAAAATGTTTTTGTTTTGCATTAATGCTTGATGTTCTTCATCAATCTTGAGCTTGCATTCGTTACATTCAAGTGGGTTTTCATCAATGCTCAATTCCTACAATGCAGTACAAATGTATAATAATTCAGTAGGACAAGATACTTACTGTTTTTATGGGAAACGTAGACAATGCAGGAAGTTGAATTGAATCGTAGCATAGGGAACGTAGTGGCGCTTCTTCATTTATATTTTTAGAACAAATTTGACATTCTATTGTGGTATCTGCCATTATTAATGACCTAATTATTTATCTAACAATATTAACGTTTAAGCAAGTAGACAATCAAATCTTTTTTGTATACAAATTTCGAAGTGATTGTTGTACCTACAAATATACAGGGTGTTTTCTAATTGAATGTCAATATTTTGGGAGTGATTTTGAGTCCTTTTTAAGAAGACAATTTCATATAAACATATGTTCTAAAGGTCTTAACTTTTGAGGTAAAGGGCGGTAAAGTTTTTAAAAAGTGAATCATTTACTATTAATAATAACATTTTAGATATTTTAATGAAATTTGGAATACATGTACTAATCAAGAACCATTTTTAATGGACCACATTTTTCTTATTTTCACCGGTGCGGTGGCGTTTGTACGGAATTTGACCTACTATTTGGGCAAACATTGTTGATTTGCCACTGATTTTGCTTAAAATAAAAATTATTTTAGAAATCCTAAATCATTTCTAATCAAATTTGATCCCTTGAATTTTTTCAAACCGATGCACGGTTTTCTCCGCCCTGTGCCACAGAATAAGAAAAATCGTAGCGTATTAGGTATACAGGGTGTTAATTAAGAATGTACCTTAAATTAAACAGACGATTTTTTGAGTAATTTTAAGATAAAAAGTTTATATAAACGTAGGTACGTTTTCCATTCCCTTCCGAAATACAGGGAGTTAAAGTTATTTAAAAAAATTGATATTTAATAATATTTCAGAAACGGCTTGGAATATTTTTTGAAATTTTGCATTTTGTAATAGTTGATAACAATAAACATTTTGCTATAAGTTTTAACTTTTTAATTTTATCAATGTCGTGCACAGCACACAGTAATCCACATGTGCATTTAAAGAAAAATTATTGGTACGCCACTGCTTTTTCACCAAATAAAAATTAATATTAGATTCCTCTTTCAATTCTAAAACAAAAAGGTCCCTCCAGTTTTTTCGTTAGATGCATCGTTATTGAGGAAATAAAAAAGTCAGCTTAATTGCATAACCCTAGACCATAATCCCATATCCCTTGAAAAATAATACTTGATTAAGTAATACTTTATTATTAACAAGTATGTAACAATAACGAAGACACATTATATTAAACACTAAATACAACCATCTAGCTGACTCATTGAATTCCGCAATCTCCCAGGGATATGCAATGCTGATTTTATTTTTTTTCCCTCAATAACCATGTATTTTAACGAAAAAACTGGAAAGACCTTTCTTTTATAGAATTGAAAGAGGAATCTAATATTAATTTTTATTTTGTGAAAAGCAGTGGCGTACCAATAGTTTTTCTTAAAATGCACATGTGGATTACTGTGTGCCGGCCACTGATAAAATTAAAAAATTAAAACTTATAGCAAAATAGTCATTGTTATTAACTATTACAAAATACAAAATTTCAAAAAATATTCCAAGCCGTTTCTGAAATATTATTAAATCTCGATTTTTAAAAAAACTTTAACACCCTGTATTTCAAAAGAAATCGAAAACGGACCTAGGTTTATACGAACTTTTTATCCTAAAATTACTCAAAAATCGTCTGTTTAATTTGTACATACTTAATTATTACCCTGTATATTCTGTGCCTGTACCTCAAAAGTTAAGACGTTTAGGACGTAAGTTCATATCAAATTTTTTTCTTAAAATAGACCCATATTGACATTAAATTAGAAAACACCCTGTATATGATGGTTCAGATAATAGTTTTATCTCAGAAAAATAAACGTATTCAGAAACTTCACTACAAGCATTTTTTGGGCTTTCATGATTTCGCGCACCTTACCTACTAGTATGGCAGATTGTGGCGGAGGGACCCAATATTTGAAAAAAAAAATTGTACGCACTTGTAAGTTTAATTATAATGTTCAATTGATTTTAATAGTTGTTGGTGTTTAAAACAGTAAGTACATCGATGTATTACAAACGTTTAAACGACAAACACGTTGTCGTATTCTTTAATTACCTATTACAAATTAACTTTTATTTACATCTCTTTGTAGTTCGTCGAATTGTAAAATAAATTTTAAAATGTAGCGCAAAAAAGCTACATTCATTTGGTATAAAATAAGCAAAATCGGTATAGGCATAAAAAAATAAATTCGACGTAGTTGACAGCTTTATTATACGCGCACCCCACTACATAGAATAGAATAGAATAGAACTAATTTATTTGTTCTTTTTTTAAATTAACAAATGATTCGAGTATTTTATTTACCTATAACTAAACTTTTCTTCTTTCTCCTCCCTCCCCTTTAAACCCTCCCCTCTAAAAATTTTCTCCTCTCCAATACCTCCTTCATCAAATCCCCCCTTCACCATTTTCTCCCAGGATTACCTTTCTTTCTCTTATCTCTTTTTCCATCTCCTCACAATCCTCCATCATATGCCTCAAGTTCTCCCACCCTTCTCCACACATTCTGCATTTCCTCCATTCATCTTCTTTCCAATATTTGTTTTCCCTTTCCTCGTTACCGCACCTAAACCTTGCTATTATTCGTTTGCTTTTCAACTCTTCCTTTCCATTAAATATTTCGCTTTCCCCTCCGTTATATCTCTCCATACCCTTCATAGTATTTACCTTCTCTTATCTTTCTCTTCTTTCTTGCATCTGCGTATCCTTATCTCTCCTCTTCCATACTCCATCCTTCCTCTCTTCTCCTCCCAACTTCTTCCGTCGAATAACCCACCCTTTTGTAATAACTTCTCCTTTCATCCTGTCCGTGTTTTATTCTCTTTCTCTTCACCTCTTTCCAACATTTCATCAATATTGTGTTTTCCTCTCTATCTTTCATTTTTTCTTCATATCTCATAGCTATCTTCCCCGCCTGTACCCTGATTTTTCTAATTTTGCCTCCTCCCCACTATATATCCGGTGTCTCTCTCTCCAGCCCTAAGGTCTACCTCCAATACTTTTCCTGTACTTTTTCTAACGTTTCCCTCTCTTTCCATCCCCATATCTCCGCTCCATACAATAATACATTTTTTATAAGTTTTTCAAACAACCATCTCCTTTTTACCATATCACGCCCGAACACCCTCTCCCCTATTCCCCATATCTGCCCTACTATTTTATTTCCCTTTTCTCCTAGCTCTCTAATATGACCTTCATCTTTGTTGTCATATCTCAAAATATACCCTAAATATCTCCACTCATTAACGGTCTCTATTTCCTGCTCGCCCCATTTCCATTTAACATTTTTCTTCCTACCTCTTCTTTTTGGAACATTATGATTTTTGTTTTCTGTACGTTTGGTTTTAAATCCTTTCCTTCCAAGTACTTTTTATTATCTGTATTGCTCCTCTCATTTCTTCTTCTTTCTTCGCAACCACTACTATGTCATCTGCGTATGCCAGTAGCCAAATCTTCTCTCTTCATATTACCACCCCTCCTCTTTGATGCTTTCTCATTTCCTCTTCTAAACCCCCTATGTACAATGAAAAAAGACTTGGGCTTAAAGGGCACCCCTGTCTCAGCCCCTTCTTTGTCCAAAAGATCTCTCCTAGTTTTCCTTCCATTCTTGTCCTACACCTTGTTTCCTCGTATATCTCCTGTATCGCACCCACCAAGTCCTCTCTTATATGTTTTTTCCGTAACGTCTCCCATAATTTCTGTCTATTCCCATTGTCAAATGCCGCCTTTAGGTCCAAGAACATAGCTAACACCTTCCCTCCTTTCTTTTCTAGTTTCTTATTTATCACTTGTCTCAGTATATATATATATATATACTTTCTATCGTCCTTCGTCCTTTTCTAAATCCTGCTTGCCAGTCCTCCAACAACTTTTTTTGTTTATCTCTTTCTCCAATCTCTG
Source organism: Abscondita cerata (assembly GCA_030710515.1). Taxonomy (NCBI): domain Eukaryota; kingdom Metazoa; phylum Arthropoda; class Insecta; order Coleoptera; family Lampyridae; genus Abscondita; species Abscondita cerata. The sequence continues at coordinate 190,322 of JALBCR010004256.1, forward strand.
TCTCAATACCTCTGCATATAACTTGTACCCTATATTTGCTACGCTCACTCCTTATTTTTTATTTCTCTCCTCTCCCAACCTTTATATACCATATTATAACTTCTTTCCATTTACCCATTTACATGGCAGCCCTTCCCCTCTCCAAATTTTGCTTTATAACTCTCTCACTCGTTCTCTCATGCTTTCCGCCGTATATTTCCATTGCTCTCCATTTGTTCCGTCCCTCCCTTCCGCCATCCCTCTCTTCACTTTATTTATCGCTCTTTCCACCTCTTCTCTCGCTATCTCCCTTCTCTCCTCTCCCTTTCCCTTTTCTTGAACCTCTTGGCTCCTCTTCTTGCCTTTCAAGTAATTATATACAAGGTTCCCTCCATCTCTTCTCATCTACTTTTGTGCTTTCTCTGTTTCCCTTTTCTCTTCCCTAATTTACAAACTTCCATAGTTCTCCTTCGTTTTTTATTCTTTTTATTTCCTCCTCTACTTCCTTTTTATATTCCTCTTTTCTTTTTTACAGTTATCTTTATACTTTTTCTTTATTCTTTTATACTCTTCTATGTCTATATGCCTTTTTTTCCAACTTCTCCTTCCTCTTCTTACATTTCTTTTGCCTCCCCACATTCTTTATTCCACCATTCCTTTCTTCTCCCACCCCCCTTTCCTTTATTTTGTATCTTCTCTTTTCTACCTCCATTTGCCATTTTGTTTACTATTTCTTCTATTACTTCCTCCACTTCATTCCCCGTTTCAATCTCTTCCTCCATCCTCTCTCTATATTTTCATCAGTCCATATTGTCTTAAATCTCCATTCTTCCTTCTCCCCTTCTCTCTCTTTTCTTCTTCCTCATTTAGGAACACCTCTAAAAGTTGGTGATCCGATTCCACTTCATTTCCTACTCTCATTTTTTCTATACTCCCCATACTTCCTTCATTCACCAGCACATAGTCTATTATCGATTCGCCCCTTTCACTCACAAACGTATAATCTCCTCTCCCCCTTCTTTCATGTTTCCATTTAGAATTGTCCACCCTCTGTCTTCGCACATATCGATTAAATTTTTACCCTGTCCGTTTATCTTTTCGTCCATTGATACCTATTTACCTCTTTTCATCTTACCATCATTCCCCCTTCCTCTCCTATCTTCGCATTAAAATCCTCAATTATTAATTTCCCTTCTCCCCCTTCTTCCAATTCTTCCTCTATATTTTTCTTGTTTCCCCATCTCCTTCCCATATATCGTTATTATCATGTAGCTTTCTCCTTGGCCCGTCTTTATGTATCTTTTCACTACACCTTGCTTTTGTTTCCCTCCCTTCTTCTTTGCAGCCCCATTCTTTCCTCACCCCCGTTATTATCCCGCCACTTGCTCTTCCTCTTTTCTCTTTTCTCTTCGCAAATTGTACCTTCCAATCATACTCCTCTGGCATCTTATCTTTCCATTTTTCCCACTCCGTCTCCTCTATCCAGGTTTCTACCAGTCCCATCATTCCGAACTCCTTTATATATTCCCAAAATCATCTCCCTTTATTCTTTATCCCAGCCACATTCCAAAATAAAATATTTTTGTTTCTTGTTTTCATTCCATATTCCTCCTTCTCCTCGTACGTCCATTTTACTTTGTCCTTTTTTCCATGCCTCTTTTTTTTACCTGGTCTATTCTTTTTTCCGTCTCATTTTTCCTGTTCATGCCCATTGTTGTTGCCAGTTTTCCATCCGGTTTGTTTTCTTCTACTCGTTTTTTGGATTTATTATTTTTACACTCTCTTTCTCTTCATCCCATATATGTACTAAATTTTTAATAATAAGTTTTTTGTACCTTATTTTGAATGCCTTTCCTTCTTCTTTTAGTTTATCTGCCATTTCCCTTAACTTCATTTGTGTTCTTCTTTCCTTCCATGTTAAATCATGCTCTATTACTGCTCTTGTTCCATATAGTTTTTTCTTTTGGTGCATAATTTCTTGTTTCGCGTCCCAATTTGGCATTTTTGCAATCACTACTTGTTTGTTTTTTCCTTCCCACTATGTACACTTGTTCTATTTTTTGTCTGTATTTGTAATTTTATCACTATGTTCAATTTTTTTCTTCTCTTATTGTCTTGTTTCTCCAATTTTTCTTCCATTCTATTGATTCTGCATTCCATTATTTCCTTTTCTTCTTTCCATACTTCTCCTTTTCTTGCCATTTTCTTTAAGCCGCCTGAACTCTTCTTTCATTTTTTCGTGATTTTTTGCTATTTCCATCTTGAGTTCGCTTTTTATTTCTTCCATTTTTTTAGAATTTCTACTGACGTGTTTTCTTCTTTCCTTCCTATTCCTGTGTTGTCCCTTACGCTACTTTTTTTGTCTGCCTTCGGTGATCTCTGCGTTTTCTTACTTTTTATAAAAGCCTCTTGCTTCTTTCCGTTAGACTCTCTTTTTTTTTAAAATATTTATCTAACTGCCCTACACTATTTGCTCTCTCCCTACTTTCACTTTTATCATTCATTAGCAATTACCTATCACAATTTACGTAAAGACTTAATCCAGCTCTTGTTTGATTTACTATTCAAGTGATTGAAATTTAAATACTGAATAATTATTTAAAAATGCTCCCTTATTAAAATTTCATTTCTTGAATATAAAATAAACTAAGTTCTCACTTTTAATTTTTGTATTTTTGTTGTTATCTTGAGCCCGCACACGTACCGTTATCTAGCCCGCACTCCGGCCGCGTTTCCTTACTTGTTATCTGCCTTCGTGCTTCGGACACCTTATTTATTCTATTAAATCTACTAAAAATTTCTGTTCTCTTTACCGCTTATCTTTTTATCACTAACCACTAAACTCTAACTATTATAATCTAAACTTATTAATTGTTTTTCAAGCGTAACTTCTCGTTTACTTATACACAACCTTCTCGCGCGACACTCGAACTCGAATTCTCACCCCACTACATAAGGGATTTCTTAACAACATTAAAATTTCACGTTTGAGAAGAATGTTTGTGTTTGTAAATTTTTTGTAAAATATTCCCAATTTTAGCTGTACGACGTAGTGCAATACACACGTATTTGCCACGTCGATATATTTAAGTATGTGTATGTATCACGAATTTGATGGTCAGTTTCGATTATTATCTAATGTTTGCTAAGGTATAGTGAACTCTTTACAGTCATAAAACAATTCAAATTAAAGTATAAATTTTACATTCTCCAAAATTTAACCTTAAAATACGGAGGTTTAAAAAAAGCTTGCTATTTTGAAACTAGACAATTTTAAAAAGCGGCGATAATGCATAAGATATTTTTTGTTTGTTTAGTGTGCGTTAAATCACATAAAAATAAATACGTTTATTTTTCTGTGCTACCAAGGTCAAGCCATGAACGATAGACGTTTAGAAAAGCAATTTTTAGACGACTATTCTCGAAAGTAACCATATAACAACACATAGTTGTGTCCGAAAATGCAAAATATCATTACGCTTTCAAAACTGTTGTAATAAAACTCAAAAGTTAATAATTTACACTCATATCGTCGTAGTTACGCTTAGCAACGAACTTCGCATCAACTTTTTACCACTTAAAAATCAAGTAGTTGAACGTCTACCGAATTTGACATGTTATTTATTTAAAGCACAGTAAAGTAAAAACTAAAATGTTTTCGCGTTTAAAATCTTCAAATTATTCAAAATGCCGAGCAGTAGCGATGAATGTAAAACATCCAATTAACACTGGCCTTAGTTTTGTAAGAAGCAAAAGTTACCACATTGGAGTTGCAAAGTTGTTCTTAACCCTTAACAAGTAAGAACGTAATTTTGTATTGTAGTCGTCTAAAAAATAGTGTTCCTGACTCGTACGAAAGTACAAATATCTGTGCTCGTGTTTAGAACACCTGCTACTTTCGACACTTGTTAGGAAAATAACTATTACCGACAATCGTTCAGTAATCGTTAGCAACACGATAACGATGATCGGTATGCAACTAAAATCCTTCATGTACGAACATTTACAGAATAGATACGTATTAGTCAGTTTTTATTTTTTTGTAAACATTCCTATTATAACAAGATAACAAGATAAAAACGTTCGGTCACAGAACAAATAATAAAGCTACCCTCAGAAGCGAAATCCGTCGCGGCTTTGTTTGCGCCATAGTTTTGGTTGTTTTTAGCGGTAATTTTAAATGATTTGAATAATTGTAGATTGCACAACTTAGGCCGGTATTCTATAACTCTGAACGATGTCATTCATTAACAACTGTCTTAAACGACATTCTCTATTCTGTAATAAACGATTGTTGTTTAGTATCGACAATATCGTTCAAAATTCGTCGTTTGCGTACGACACCTATTGAGCTGTCGTTGGGAATAAAGTATCATCCGACTGTGCTTTCGCGCGTGTTACACAACTGCATATTTGAAAGTATGACAGATGCTGGGTGATGAGCTATACATTCAGTTAATGGCCACAAGTAATGAAATTTTTAATGAAGAGTTCAATTAAATTCATGTAAAAATTTACCTGTAGTCTTTTAATTATGCATTGGTCATTTTCTTGAAGACAGCAACGTAGAAGGGACTTAAGAACTTTTCAAGACCATAGCAATGCCTTCGTCTGTTTATGTAAGCATTTAAGGAATGTTTAGATCTATCCCAGTCGGGCAACGTACTACAAATATACATCCAATTGTAATAAGCAAAGATAATTCATCATGTCCTACATTTGATTTTTAAATAAAGAAAAGTTAAAATGGGTAAGGTTTAAATTCAAAGTTACTAAACAGTCCAAGTGCAGCACATTCGTTTTCTTAACCTCTAATTCACCAATAAATTACAGATAATAGCACATTTCAGTCAAAGCGATGTAAGAGAAAAAGTTCCGCCCTAGTGCTATCTTTTCTGTCAGTTTTACCAACACGAATGCTCTAAAATACTCTAAATTTTAAATTATCACCAAAAATCAACCCAAGCCAAGCTAACCTTAAAATTTTTAATTATTCGTTTGAGTTTTATGTTTGGGTTTGTTCTGCGTGGTTTTATCTTCTTTTGATCGTTTTGCTGCTTTTTTTTACAAACAGTCTTTTTCAAGACTAAATTGTTTACTATTACCTCTGTCTTCTGTAAGTATTTAAAATTGTTTTATTAAGTACCTGTAATTTATTTTTTATTAAGATATCAACATGGCTACAGAAAAGGTTAATAATCTGTGGCTTGGGTTGACTTTTGGTGATAGTTTAAAGTTCAGAGTATTTTTGAAGGTTCGTGTTGGTAAAACTGATAGAAAAAGATAACACTAGGACGGAACTTTTTTCTCTTACATCGCTTTGACCGAAACGTGCTATTGACAACACGATGCCAGTGTGCCACCTTAATAAATTCAAAAACCTCAATCCTGAACGAGACTGTGAACGACGTATAGTTACGGAGTATCTTTAACCTATGGTTCAATAACGACAATTTACAGAATATGGCCGTTACATTGCATTTTGTCACAGAATAATATTTAGTACTTGCAAACATTTACAATACTAAATTTTACACAGAAATTTCAAAACTATAAGTTGTACAGTTTAAAGTAAGGTTGACAAGTAAACCACCAAACAATTAGGCATCTGCATGTGCCACGTCATGACTTGAAGGTCTTTTAATTTGCTGTGCAAACAATCAGCTGCCATCATAGACGAACCAATGGGTTGCCATTAGCAACAGAGTTTTGAAGTCGTTTACCGTTTGTATAAGATGGTGTTTTGTTTAGTAGTTAAGTGTGGTAGTACATCTTTGCGCGATAAAAATGTACAACTAATGTGCCTGATTTTTTCATCTCCAGTTAATTTTATCTGTCAGATAATCATCTTAGAAACGCGAATTTCTAAACATTTTATTGGCTTAACGCTGTGTTAGTTAACCGACTGATAAAGATAACTGGAGCTGAAAAAATCAGGCCTAAATTAAATTAAAAACCTATTTAAATGGTCCTTATCTAATGATATACATTTGCCCCTATGGTTATAAGACGTTATTTATTCACTACGTCTGTTATACAATACGAGGACAGTACGTTTTCTCGAGTTCTTCCAAATAGTGCGAAGTTTCAGCGATGACTTCATCGTTTGATGCAAAACGGCGTCCACGGAGCTATTTTTTTAAAGTTTGGAAACAGGAAAAAGTCGTTGGCTGCAATATCTGGAGAATACGGTGGGTGGTCAACCAATTCGTAGCCCAATTCGTGTAATTTTGCCATGGCGAATGTAGATTTGTGCGCCAGTGCGTTGTCTTGGTGAAAGAGCACTTTTACCTGGGCGTTTCTGGCGCAATTCGGCATCGAAATGGTCCAATAATGCTGCGTAGTACGCGCCAATGATTGTTTTTCCTTTTTCCAAGTAGTTAATATGAATTATGCCTTTCGCATCCCAAAAAACAGTCGCCATCACTTTACCGGCCGAACGAGTGGTCTTTGCCTTCTTCGGCGGCCCTTCGCCGCTCTTGTGCCACTGTTTTGATTGTTATTTGGTTTTCGGTGTGTAGTAATGCACCCAGGTATCATCAAGGGTAACAAATCGGCAAAAAAAATCCTTTCGATGATGCTAGATCTGCTTCAAATGCTTCTGCGAAGTCATCACACGTTGGCGCTTTTGATCGATTGTCAGTAAACGCGGCAGTCATCGCGCGGAAAGCTTTTTCATTTCTAAATATTGGTGTACGATGTTCCAAACACGGAGCTTGATTCGACGGTCTGCCATAATCCTATCGTGCACTTTATTGATCATTTCTGGCGTTGTGACCTCAATTGGCCTCCCGATGGATGGTCATCGAAGACACTCGTACGACCACGAACAAATTCCGCTTTCCAAAATTTTACTGTTGCTAACGATGGTGCAGACTCGCCATAAACTTCATCCAACTCGGCTTTGATTTGTGCATTGGTTTTCCCTTTTTTGTGAAAGAACTTAATCGCCGAACGATATTCGACACAAAAGTTGCTTGCTTCTGGCGTTTGTAAAAACCAAACTAATAGATTGTTTTGTTTGAAATTTTGACAGACGTCATGTATTGAATAACAAGTGTTAAAACCGAGAGGAAATCGTTTTCAAGTAACGCCATCTGTCAACGGCTACATCATTTCCAAACTGCCCTCGTACCTATAAATCGCACTCAAGTATAAGGAACTTGTAACATGAGAAAATATAGTAAACAGAGGGTGACCGAGGTTATGTATTATAGTTGTTTGTACACCAAACTGAAATAAATGTCACGTGATGCAGATGCCTAATGGCTACTAGTAGGTACTAAATTTTTGATCACGCGTGTAAGTACGCTTCTTAAGTGTATTATATGTTCTGTGGTACGGTTGCGCATTTCCTTCAATGGACCTGTTTAGTGTGACGTCACAAACCAACCGCTCAATTCAAAATTCGGTACTTTGCAAAATTGTGGGCGAAAAAGTGAACCTTAAGTACAAGGACTTAAGAGTTATATTCAAATAGATCAATAAAAGGTGGTTGGGTTTCCAATATACACGTATAAATAAGAGAAATCGTTGTCATATTCACTAATTCTGAACCTTTATCTTTCATCTAGTATCAATATTACATTTTCAAATAGCATATTTTATTATAAATTAAAATTAACTTTTATACTAGAAATACATGCGCAGAAAAATCAGCTGGCGAGAAGGGTAATTTTAGAAACACGCACCGGGTTAACCTTATACTTTGTAACTGCGGTTTTCCTTTGTTGTTCCTGGCGTTACTCTTGTTTCTTTATTAGCTTATTTATTCGTTTACTTCATTAGTTTGTTCTTTATAATACGTAATTTATAGTTTAATTTAATAGTACTTCATAGTAATTAGGTAATGGTTAAGCCGATGCGTATTTCTAAAATTACTTTTCCCGCCAGCGCATGTATTTCTAGTATAAAAGTTAATTTTAATTTATAATAAAATATGCCATTTGAAAATGTAATATTGATACTAGATGAAAGATAAAGGTTCGGAATTAGTGAATATGACAACGATTTCTCTTACTTATACGTGTATATTGGAAAACTAACCACCTTTTATTGATATGTTTAATATAACCCTTAAGTCATTGTACTTAAGGTTCATTTCTTCGTCCACAATTTTACAAAGTACCAAATTTTGAATTACGCGGTTGATTTGTGACGTCACTACTAAACGGGTCTATCCACGACACAATAAACTATTTCTGAACCACGCTATGTACGAATAAGTAACAGTAATTATAAGTCTTTCATCTATGCGAATAAGTATATTTGCAGGTACAACAATCACTACGAAATTTGTATACAAAACAGGTTTGATTGTCAACTTGCATGAACATCAATATTATTAGATAAGCAATTACTGCATTAATAATGGTAGATACCACATTAGAATGTCAAATTTGTTTTAAAAATATAAAAGAAGAAGCGCCACTATATTCCCTATGCTACGATTTTATGCAACTTCCTATGTTGTCAGCAATTCCCATTAAAGCAGTAAGTACCATATCCGACTGAATATTTATACACTTGAACTACATTGTAGGAATTGAGAATTGATAAAAACCCATTTGCGTGCAATGATTGCAAGCTCAAGATTGATGAAGAACACCAAGCATTAATGCAAAACAAAAACATTTTAGAAAATGTAAATCTTCAACAATCATTTCTGGCAAACTCTTATTCACTTGTTAATCAAGAAAATTATTTGAAAAAAATCAAAGAAGAGTCTGTTGAAGTTGAAATTAAAAATGAAAATGAAAACATTGTTAAAGAAGAATGTGTGTTATTTAACACGGACATATCCGCATGTGTGGAAGAATTTACAGAATCAGATATGTTGTACTACTGTTACCAATGTAATTACGCTACAAGCGATAAACAAATATTAACCAATCACATATTTACTCATCTATTTAAATGCAATCTGTGTAGTTACACTACATTTGATAGTTCCTTATTACAGAGCCACAAAGAGGTACACTATAATGTTACATCGGAAGTAAATGTACTTGAATGTCATGATTGTGATTATCTGTCTAAAAGCAGGACAACTTCGGAGGTATCATGTGTTAACCCATAAGAAACTGTTAAATTGTAACTCTATTAAGTAACAAACGCAAACATTCAAGAAGGCGTTTGTGTAAACACTCTCAAGAAAGGCGTTTCAGGTGTGATAAGTGCTACTATAAGTGTCGCAACAAAACTAATTTAATTCGACACAATAAAACGCACACTCAAGAAAAACCATTTAAGTGTAATGATTGTCATTTCTGTTGTAATCGTGCAGATAGCTTGAAAATCCACTTGTACAAACACTCAGGAGAGCGGCCTTTCAGCTGTGATAAGTGCGACTACAGGTGTTACCAAAAAAGTGATTTGACTAAACACAATAGAACACACACTCAAGAAAAACCACTTAAGTGTAATGTATGTGATTATTGCTGTAATCATGCAGTCAGCTTGAAAATCCACATGTATAAACACTTAGGAGAGCGGCCTTTCAGCTGCGATAAGTGCGACTACAACTGTTACAAAAAAAGTCTTTTGATTCAGCACAATAGAACACACACTCAAGAAAAACCATTTAAGTGTAATGTTTGTGATTTTTGCTGTAATCGCGCAGTTAGCTTGAAAAACCACATGTACAGACACTCAGGAGAGAGACCTTTCAGCTGTGATAAGTGTGACTACAGGTGTTACATAAAAAGTTCTTTGTCTAGGCACAATAGAACACACACTCAAGAAAAACCTTTTAAGTGTAATTTTTGTAATTTTTGCAGTAATCAAGCAGATAGCTTGAAAATCCACATGTATAAACACTTAGGAGAGCGGCCTCGAGAGCGGCCTTTCAGCTGTGGTAAGTGCGACTACAGGTTTTTCACAAAAAGTGATTTGACTAAACACAATAGAACACACTCTCAAGAAAAATCATTTAAGTGTAATGCTTGTGATTTTTGTTGTAATCGTGCAGATAACTTGAAAATCCACATGTACCAACACTCAGGAGAGCGGCCTTTCAGCTGTGATAAGTGCGACTACAGGTGTTACACAAAATGTTCTTTGTCTAGGCACAATAGAACACACCACAGATTAAAGATATTAGGGGGGAAATAGATAAACGACTCCTACACATCTCGCCGTTTTAATTACATAACTGGGTATTATGTCGCTGGAGTGCGAATGACGTGTAACCGAGAAATTTAAAAATTTGTATTTAAATATTTTATTTCAAATTTTCGTTTAATGTTAAGCTGGTCTAACCTGTTAACGTTAAACAGACATAATACAAAGCTTACAAGTATTAAAACATTTAATAATAAAACCGAGAATAAAACCATTGATGTATTAATATTATTTTATTTTATAAAACTATTTCTCAACAAATTAATATATGAATGAATGAATGAATGAAAATGTCTTTATTAACATAATATAGATTTAGCTATACAAAATTTGAATTCTATTCAAGGCGAGGTCCAGTAAAATAACAGAATAACATTTTACTAAATGTTTATACTTTACGTACTTCGTTTCGTGTATACTGCCTTCTGCAGCGATTCCTGTAAGGGGACGTGTAAGCATAAGACCTTCGAGTTTTACATTCAAGCAGCCGTTTTGGCACTTTATTGACCGGCGCATACTCGGGTACCATTGGATCCAATCTCCCTTTTTTTTGTGTCAGTGACGTTCAGTAAACACTCTGGAAACTGATAATTAACTTTAGGCGATAACTTACATAACCCACGTTCTTAAATTATTTATTTCTTTGTATTAGTAATCTTGTATACGAAACTTGTTACACTCACTCTTTATAGGGGCGAACTTGAGTTTTGGTGAATCTTCAATTTTTCGATTAGATCAATTTTTTTTTGTATCTTTGTGGGTCCGATAAGATTTTTTTTTGGTAACGTTTCGTTGTTCTATTTTAAACAATTTTCAACATGTCAATTTGGAAAGTAGAAGTGAATCGCTTAGTTAAAGCAGAGCTCATTTATGAACTCGAGTACCGAGGTCATGATACTGCAGTAAATGTACAAAGTCTTCGTCGAACTGTACGTAGTGTGATACAGTTAGATGCAAATAAATCAATTACCCCTCCTACATACTCTATTCCTTATCAAGAAGATAAGACAGCAGTCGACGCAGCGATCGCTGAACTACAAACAGCGTTAACTACTTTTGAAGGTGACCCTTCTTCTTCCCTTTTTTTCACGCGTTGCTTCTGTTTGGGTACACATTAATCGTCGTTGTGAACTAATGAACGCCGCCACTGAAGAACAAGAACAAACAAAACGATCGCTTCTATTAACTATTACTGTTTTGCAAAGTGATTTTAACTCTAAGGTAAGAAAACTATTTTTGCTGAATTTACTCATTTATCTTTATCAAGTCCGGTTACTCACAAAAGATTTTCTCAATCCGAAGATGAACCTGGTCTCTTGTGTTCTTCAGATACAGACTCAGATACCGAAAAACAAGCCCAATCCTATACTACCACTATTATTAAACGGGTAGATGTAAGTCGTTGGAATCTAATCTTTGGCAGTGAGGGATCATCTTCATTAATGGATTTTCTTACGAGAGTAGATGAGTTAGCGTCTTCTAGTGGTGTTAGCTCTTCGCAACTGTTTGCTGCTACCGCCGAACTCCTTACTGGACGTGCTTTCTTATTATTTCGTGCTAGGCGATCTCTCTTAAATTCCTGGCGTGATGTAGTAGCAATGCTTAAAAGTGAATTTTTGCCAGTTGACTACGACGATCGGTTACTCGAAGAAATTAAATCGCGTATTATGGGAGCTACTGACACAATTGGAATTTATGTTTCCGTGATGCAAAGTCTTTTCGGACGCTTAAGTGAACCATGGACGGAAGCTCAGCAGCTTCGACAAATTCTTCGGAATCTCACCCCCTTTTATCAGTCGGCTTTAGGTTTAAAAGAAATTTCTGCAATTGCTCAGTTGCGCACGCTTGGTCAAAAGTTGGAATATAATAAATATACTATTGAAACTTATAAACCACCACCATCTCGTCGTACTACTAGGTTACGAGAACCTAGTCTCGCTTATTTGGATACTACTAGGAGTCTTGCAGTTGCATCTTGCTCGAACTACCCTTCTACTTCAATCTCTGTTTTTGCCGCTGCAACAAACATCCAATCTGGTTCTCGAGTTACAGTTTGCTGGAACGGCGGTCAAAGCGGTCATTTATCTCCTTCGTGTTCTCAGCAACAAATACGTCATTGCTATGGCTGTGGTAAGCACGGCACTATAAAACCAAAATGCCCTAATTGCTCTAGACGCTCGGGAAACTAGTCGATGAGTCATCCAGTCGAGTGGTAGATTCAGCCACCTCTGTAATCTCGACAAATTCTTTTAGTTCACTTAAATCAAATCAACACGTGTTGTTGGATTTCGTTTTTGCTAATGCTGAGGAAGATGAACGACCTTATCTAACAGTTTCCGTTTATGGTTTACCTATGAAACGGTTGTTAGACTCGGGAGCGTGTCGGACTATGCTAGCAGGCTCAAGTTTGTGGTTACTCCGCTCACTTAATCTCACTCCATCTACTTCTACTATCACTTCTTGCAGTCTGGCAAACGGATGTAAGTGTGCGGTACTAGGACTCTACCTTTGCCTTTCTCTTTAGAAGGGCGAGTTAAGGTTATCGAAACTCTAGTTATTCCAGACGTTTCGGAAGATCTCATTCTGGGAATTGACTTTTGGCGTGCTATGGACTTTGTACCTAACTTTCGTACAGGACAGTGGACGTTCTCTTCTTCAATTTCTTTTTGTCCACTGCTTGTTGCAGTGCTATTCTACCTCTACAAGATCTATCTCAAGATCAAAAGTCTAGTCTCTCTAACCTCATCGAACGAACTTTTACTAACCAACATTTAGGATTGGGATGTACCTCATTAGTGGAACACCAAATTATTACTTCTAGTCCTCCTATTAAACAGCGTTACTACCCACTTTCTCCGGTTCTACAAACAGTTGCTGACACGGAACTCGACAACATGTTGAAGTTAGGTGTAGTTGAAGCTTCTACCAGCCCTTGGTCTTCCCCAATTGTCCTAGTGAGGAAAAAGGATGGGACTTCTCTATTCTGTATGGACTTCCGAAAGGTTAATGAGGTCACATAGAGAGATGCCTATCCACTTCCGTATATATCGTCTATCCTTGATCGTTTACGTGATGTTCGCTTTCTTTCAACTCTCGATATCCGTTCTGCGTACTGGCAGATACCTCTCTCGGAGGCAGCCAAGCCAATCACCATTCAAACAGAGAATTGTTTCAATTCAAACGTATGCCGTTTGGCCTACATAGTTCCCCGGCGACTTTTCAACGTCTGATAGATAGAGTGATAGGGGCGGACCTTGAACCGTTTTGCTTTGCCTATCTAGATGACGTTGTCATCGTTACATCTAGTTTTGAAGAACATCTAAGAGTATTAGAAACGGTATTACGTCGTTTACTTGAGGCTGGACTTACGTTAAATCCAGAAAAATGTCACTTTTGTCTTCCGGTGCTTAAGTATCTAGGCTACGTTATTAAACGACACGGACTACTCGTAGATCCAGATAAAGTGAAGTCTATTGTTGCATTTCCATCTCTCACTACGGTTACCGAAATTCGTCGTTTCTTAGGAATGTGTAGTTGGTTTCGTTGATTTATTCCTAATTTTTCTTCGTTATCCGCTCCTTTATCTAATTTTACAAGGAAAAGTACACCGTGGAATTGGTCAGAAGATTGCCAAAATTCAGTTTTAGTTATGAAGGAACATTTGGTGACTGCGCCTATCTTAGCTCGCCCGGATTTTACTTCGCCTTTCGTCATCCAATCCGACGCTTTCCCATTTTGGATTAGGTGCTGTACTCAGCCAAGACACGCCTCAAGGAGAAAAAGTAGTTAGCTACATCAGTCGGTCTCTCAATAAAGCAGAGAGAAATTATTCAACCACTGAAAAAGAATGCTTAGTGGTTTTGTGGTCTATAGAAAAGTTTCGCCCTTATGTGGAAGGTGCACATTTTACCATTATCACCGATCATCATTCCCTCCTATGGTTCAATCGGTTACAATCTCCGTCTGGACGTCTTACACGTTGGTCAATTAGACTTCAACAGTACGATTTTTCTATTCAACATCGTAAAGGGAAAGATCATGCAGTGCCTGATGCTCTCTCTCGATCCGTGCCACTTCTAGATTCCATCTTGTTATATCTTCGCTTTGTAGAAATAAAGCACACAGAGTTTATTAGTAATTGTATTTTTAATTGTAAATGAGTTATCGAACATTAATCGAGTTCTAAAACAAAGCTGTCAAGTTCCGCTGCTTTTTTTTACATACTTGAAATGCGTTGTTGCCAACTGAACTTTTAATATAAAGTATAAAGTATTTAACACCTCTCCTCCTTACGAAAATAAAGTTTACATTTCAAATATACATACATTTCGATGTATTGATTTACATAAAGCTACCACTTACAAGTTCAAACGATCCGGCCTTTTAATTGTACGTGCCGATCTGCGAAGTGCAGGAGCGGTGCCAGGACAGGTGTTTCGGTTTCAAGTATAGGTTCTGGTTCGGTAGGCAAATGTTGTTCAGGAATATCGTTTGTAGTGTACGAATCGAGGTGGAGTTGTTGTGGTTTAGATGCTGTATCCACACCTATTTTCCGAAGTTGATCTACGTGCCGTTGCCAATTTCTTCCATCATCTAATGTAACATTGTAATGGAGAGTACCCGTTTTTTATTAATGTTTCCAAATTCCCATTTGCTGTTACTATCATAGCAAGCTGCGGCGACCCTGTCACCGACTTGTAGTGACCTAACAGGCTCGTAAATGAGCTTCGATGTAGGTTCTATGGGTTTCAGCAAGTCCAGTCGCGTTCTTGTTCGTCGATTTAACATGAGCTCCGCGGGACTGATATTAGTACTGCAGTGGGGAGTGTTGCGATAAGCTAACAGAAATTTGTTCAATGCCAGTTCGAAATTTTCGCCAGCTGATGTAAGTTTACGTAAAGAATTCTTCACCGTTTGCACGTAACGTTCAACCATACCGTTTGTAGCAGGATGGTAAGGAGCACTAAATTTCTGAATGATCCCGTTTACTTGTAGAAAGTTTCTGAACTTATAGGACGTAAATTGTGCGCCATTGTCAGACACGAAGATACATGGCAATCCGAACGTGGTGAATATTTTCCTGCACACTTTTATCGTGTTCTCTGTTGTGATATCCTTCATGATATGCACTTCTGGCCATCTTGAGAACGCGTCCACTAGAATAAACAAATATTTACCTTGAAAAGGACCAGCGAAATCAACATGTATTCGTTGGAACGGTACTGTCACCTCCTCCCATGGGTGATAAGTACTCTGAGGTTTATTTAAATGTTCGTTGCAAAGGGAACAGTTCATAGAGAGGTTCTCTATATCCTTGTCGATGTCTCTCCACCAACAGTAGCTTCGAGCCAATGACTTCATTTTACTGTCCCAAAATGTGCAGTATGTAATTCTTGTAGAATTTCTTTTTTAATGAGTTTGGTATTACTGTTCTTTGTCCTCGTAGTAAGATTCCATCTTGCAAAGAAAATTCTGTTAAATTTACGTTTAATCTATCTTTCGGATTTAAATTTTGTCCGTTTTGTAAAGCTTCGATAATTTTCGTTAAGGAAATATCTTTTTGTGTGTTCTCTTAAAGTTGTTGCAGTAATAGGTAGTGTTTCAATTTGTTTTATTTCGAACAGGTCTGGTTCATCTAGAAGATCTGTTTTTGCAAAGTATTTGTTGGTAATCTTGACATCGCGTCTGCATTCCCATGTAGATTAGTGTTCCTGTATTTAATGTCAAAATTAAATCCTTGTAAGAAAATTGCATAATGTTGCATGCGTGTAGTACTCAACGTCGGAAGGCTTTTGCTAGGGTTAAAAATTTGCGTTAGCGGTTTATGGTCCGTAATTAGTATGAAATGTCGCCCATATAAATATTGGTGAAATTTCTTGATACCATAAATGATACTGTAAGCCTCTTTATCAATTTGAGAGTATCGTTGTTGAGTCTTCGTTAAACATTGGGATGCGAATTGTATAGGTCTCTCAGAACCATCTGGGTAGGTATGAGAGAGAACGCACCCAACACCGTAAGAAGAAGCATCGGTAGCTAGTACCAAAGGTAACTGCGGATCATAGTGAGCAAGTATTCTTTCTGACTGTATCTCCTCTTTGATCTTGTTAAAAGCTCTTTCGCAACTTTTATTCCAATGAAATGGTACATTGTTTCTTAGTAAATTGTATAACGGTTGTAATGTAGAAGCAAGGTTATCAAAAATCTTCCGTAGTAATTTACCAGTCCAGCAAAAGCTTTGATTTCTGTTTTGTTGGTTGGAACTTTAGCCTGTTGTATAGCCTCAATTTTGGATTTTGCTTTGTGAATTCCGTTTTATCTATTACATATCCGCAATATTCAATTTTGTCTGCTAAAAATTGACTTTTTGTAAGTTAACATGCACATTATATTCTTGTAGTCTGGTTAAGACAGCTTCCAAACGTTGTAAATGTTCAACGTCGTCTTTGCCAGTTATTTTAATGTCGTCCAGGAAGACTGTTGTACCGGGTATCCCTTGTAAAATATTTTCCATTTCACGCTGCCATATTGCAGGTGCTGAAGCCACGCCGTATAGTAATCTTGTGCAGACGTAAAGTCCCTTGTGAGTATTCAGTGTAAGTAAATGCTGATCTCGCGGGTGTACCTCTTCATGTAAAAACGCTTGGAAAACATCCAGCTTTGTATATTTATCTCCACCAGCCATTTCGCCAAAGAGTTCGTCAACTGATGGAATATGATGATCATCAACTTGTAAATGTGGATTTAGGGTAACCTTGAAGTCACCGCAAAGTCTAACTCGGCCATTACTCTTCACAACTGGAACTATGGGCGTTGCCCAGTCCGAACGTTCAACTTTTTCAAGATTCCCTTGCTTTCAAGGTAAGTAATTTCCGCTTCCACCTTAGGTTTCAGAGAAAAGGTACAGGTCTGGCTTTTAGGAACACTGGTTTCACTCCTGGATCTTTAAGTTGTAAGGTAGCTTGTACATTTTTAATTTTCCCTATATCATTATCAAAAATATTTGCATATTTAGACAACAAGTTTTGTAGTTTGTCATCAATACTTACATTAAGTACATTTTATTATCATTAATTGTAATTATGTTAAATGATCTTGTCCATTCTCTACCTATAATTAAATCTCTTTCAATATCTGTTAAGTAAATATATGCATCATTTGTAATTTTATTGTAAACAACTTGTACATTAGCTCTGCCAACTACTTGAAATTTTGTATGACAGTAACTAGTTAGCTTCAAATCCGATTCAATTATTTGTATTTCAGGAAACATTCTTTTAAAGTTTTGAATGTACATTAATGTAACTACTGCTCCACAATCTACTTCAGCTGAAATATTACGATTACATATGTTTATATCAATAAAATATTTCTCCCTAAGAGCGTTTTCATTATTTGTATTGATTTGTAAAATATCACTAAATAAATCTGAGTCACATTCTAATTCTACCATTTTTGAATCGTTACTTTTCTTTTTTGTACAAACTTTATCTAAATGACCTTTTATTTTACAAAATTTGCAAATAACATTAATTTTTGAACATTTATTTGCCAAATGATTTGTCTCACCACATCTGTAACATTTCCTAACATTTGTATGTTGGGTGGTCGACAAATTTGTAGTTTGAACATTTGGTAAACAATTTTTATTATTGTAACTTTTACCTGCTTTGTTATTCTTATTCACAAGATTTACAGACTGATCTTGTCTGTGTAGTTGGGCTGAGTCTCTTGCTGATAATTCCATGCTTGTAGCGGTTTCCAGCGCCCTATTGAATGTGAGATCTCGTTGCTCCAAAAGCCTTGTTTGGATATGTTGACTTCGTAAGCCAAAGACTAACTGATTTCGGAGTGCCGTATCCAGATATGCACCAAATTTACAGTAGCGGGCCAATTTTTGTAATGCTGCTGCGTAATCTTACACCGGTTCCCCTCGCCTTGGTTACGTTGTCTAAACCTGAAGTTTTCGGCGATTTCCAATGGCTCGGGATTGTAATGTCGGGCCATTACTTGTACTAATTCTTGGTACGGTGTGTTTTCAGGCAAAATTGGGGACAATTTGTCACAAAGTACGTCGTAAGGTTCAGCCCCATGTAGTGAAGTAAGTATGCAGTTCTCAAAGTGTCCGGAATTGTAAAAACTGTAAAAGCTCCTTCTAGACGTTTTACCCAACGATCCCATTGTAATTTTGTATTGAAAGGCTCAATAGCAAAACTGCTGTAATTGTAGGTGCAGTTGTATTTGTAGTTGTATTATTTGCACTGGTATTTGTATCGGTGTTCGGCATGGTAATTGTAGGTTATGAATTTTTTACTTTCTTAATCCTCGTCGCCAGTTTGTTATATCTTCGCTTTGTAGAAATAAAGCACACAGAGTTTATTAGTAATTGTATTTTTAATTGTAAATGAGTTATCGAACATTAATCGAGTTCTAAAACAAAGCTGTCAAGTTCCGCTGCTTTTTTTTACATACTTGAAATGCGTTGTTGCCAACTGAACTTTTAATATAAAGTATAAAGTATTTAACACATCTCTACTCTATCTGTTCTTGGTATCCAACTACCTACAAATGATAATTGGTATAACGCTCTTGTAACTCGTGTTACGGCTTCGCTAAAGCGCTTTTCTTCGTGGTCTGTTGTAGATGGGGTTCTTTACCGTCATTTGCCATCAACGTTTTCTAAGACTTCGCCTAATCCCTCTGACGATTGGAAGATAGTAGTTCCGCAAGAACAGCGTCGAACGATCATTAGGAAACACCACAATCCCCCAGTAGCAGAACACTGTGGTAGCTATAAAACTACAGCTCGGATTTTACAGCATTACTATTGGCCACGGGTGCGTGCTGATGTCATGCGTTTTGTGAGAAGATGTTCTGTTTGCGCAGTGCATAAGGTTGAGCAATCGGTTGGACCTCTTCCTCGTTCGTCATGAGGTAATTGCTATGTGTTTGTGATTTCACACTACTTTACCAAGTTTTCACTTTTTTTCCACTTAGGTGTGCTACTGCTGTGTCAGTTACTAAAATTCTCGAAGAGCAGATCTTCTTACTTTTTGGAGTACCACGGTATATTATCTCTGATAATGGGGTACAGTTTCGGAGTAAACAATTTAAACAACTTTGTAAGGAGTACAACACCACTATACTCTATACGGCGCGATACCACCCTCAAGCTAACTCCGCCGAACGTGTTAATCGTGTTCTAAAGACTATGATTGCCACCTATGTTAAACAAAATCAACGAATTTGGGATCTTCAATTAGCAAAGATAGGGTGCGCTATTAGAACTGCAAAACACGAGATCATCAAATGTACGCCTTATTACGCTCTTTTCGGCAGGGAACACATACTTTCTGGAGATGTCTTTGGGGTACCTCCAAATGTTAATACTCCTATACCTGAACCTGATCGTCCTAAGGCAAATCCATCCCACTATGAGTCCATTCGGAGTTTTATACAACGTCAATTATCCACAGCTTTTAAGAAGACAAACCATCGGTATAATCTTCGTCGACGACCTATTAAATATGCTATTGGTGATAAAGTATGGCTTCGCAACTTTAACTTGCTCCTAAATATAGAGGACCATTTACGGTCAAGCAAATAAATTCTTATTGGACTTACGAGTTGGTTGATGCTAAGGGTAGTTTAGCAGGTATTTGGCATGTTAAGGACATCAAACCTGTTATATCTTCAGAGTCAGATCACGATTCAAATCGTAACGCGTAACTAAACGTTTATAATATTGCTAACCTGATTCAATCTTCATCGTAACGTCCTAAATATCCTGATGATCTTTTACTTCTCGATTATGACTTTAATCCGGCTTTGACTACTATATCTGGATTTGACACTTATTTTACACTATTAGTACGTTGGAATTTTTTGTTTAGAATTTTTTTTAATTTTTACTTCGAGGAATACATTTAATTAAGTTGGAATAATTATTCAACAGATCGGAGATACCTATCGTCCTGCTCTGTTAGAATTTGGATTGGGACAAAATCTTATCGCTATTATTTTTGTGTTTTAAGTTAGTCTTAGGGCCAGTTGTATAAACCTCGGTTAAACTCAACCGTAGGTTCAACACAATAGTATCACCATGACAACCATTGTCTTCAACGCACGGTTGAGCTTAACTGAGGTTTATACAACTGACCATTAGGATTGTTATTGAACTTAGTTCTTAAGGATGCTTTTTGTTTCACCTCGTCTTCAGGCGAGTTTTATTTATTATACATACTATTGCTTTGGGTTGTCAAACTTAGAGGTACCGGGTTTTCTGCCTTTTAGGGCGTACTCTTGTAGAGACTTAGCCCCTGTTACCTCTTATTTGGTGTTTTTTCTTTCTATAAATCTTGGTGATTTTTTTTCTTTGAAGACGTCATTCCGTTTAATCGACTTATGGACAAACGTACTTTGTAAATATCCGTTCTTTGTTTTGAGTACAATATTTTTTTTTTTGGGTTGTTAAGAGTTACACGGTAATACGGTTCTGAACTTTACTATTCCATTTTTTTGGGTCACGCATTTGCGGACTAATTGTGGAGATCCCTAAACAATTGATACTTTTCTTTTCTTATATGTATATGATACTTAGCTTTATCGGAAAAGCATCAACCGCTGTAAGCGACTTTTTTTACCGATTCGTGCTTTTAATCCACTTTATAGTGTAAGGTTCTTATAAATTTTCGTTCCTGAAGATGTGTCGAAACATTTGCTTTTCGCTGGATCCTTGGCATGTGATTATTATTTTTTTCTCTCTTTTGCGCTGAGCTGGAAGTTTTATGAAGGGGGAGTTTTGTAACGTTAGAATGACATCCTGTAGAGTAGGCAACTTTTCATGCAATTGTCCTTCGTGATTTTAAATGTCGCGCGTTGTTGGTTAGAGTTAATCGATTGGTTGAATTGATGTGTGCCGATTTCCGCTTGTTATCGTGCGATATGTTTTTTTTGGCGCGTTCTTCGATGCTAAAACCTCGTCCGCGGATTGCTGCTTTTATTCATCACCATCAAAACTGGGATTGAATTTACATAATAATTACTATTGCCCTGTGTTGGAGAGGACCTCCTCTATGTCCAAAGGGTCGACAATTAATGGAAATTTGGGTTCGTGCTGATATCCTGCGGAGAGGTTTCTTTTGTTTCCTTCTTATTCTACTGCTGCTTGTGGCTGAATATCTACTGTCGTTTGCTGTTGCTGTCGAGTTTCGAACTATCTTGACGATGCTGCCCTGGTTCCCAAGGCTAATGGTGAAGCGGTTGTCATACGACCTGGCTGCTGGAGTTCCTTATCTCTGATCGCTCTGAAGTACTCCGAGGGCTGTATTGAAAAGGTGCGCCCAGAGAATCGTCATGCAAGGTCGTATTCCTTTTGTTTTTTTAACCGGAAGTGTCGCATCACCATAGACGCAAAACATTAAACGCAAGCAGTCAAATACTACTATTGTAATTATATTTTCGGTATCCTATATTTCGTGTTGAATACTTATTTTAATTCGCTAAAGTAAATGTTTATACTGTACGTACTTCGTTTCGTGTATACTGCCTTCTGCAGCGATTCCTGTAAGGGGACATGTAAGCATAAGATCTTCGAGTTTTACATTCAAGCCGCCGTTTTGGCACTTTATTGACCGGCGCGTACTCGGGTACATTGGATCCAATCTCCCTTTTTTTTGTGTCCGTGACGTTCAGTAAATACTCTGGAAACTGATAATTAACTTTAGGCGATAACTTACATGACCCACGTTCTTAAATTATTTATTTCTTTGTATTAGTAATCTTTTATACAAAACTTGTTACACTCACTCTTTATAGGTTAAGTACAGTGGCGTGCTTACTTTTTTGTCACGCCTTTAAGCGAATTAAAAACAGTGCCGTACTAGTAATAAATTTTGTGCCACTTATTTTATGATTTTGTATGTATCACACCGGATCTAGTCTGTTATGTGTCAAATTAAATACAGGACATTTTATGGTAATTTTTTTTGCGTTTTCTGTCTTGTACCTCGAACTTCTGCTACCATTTATTTGTGCGGTTCAGGATTGCTGATAGCTTCTGGTTCCCGGCTAGTGTCTCTTGTCAGCAATTGGTACTTGGCGCCCATTTATTAATGACATCTCTATCCCACTCCCACTCTCCGCTGAAGTGTAAATTTTCTATCTTCTGAACGTTACAAACTGAGTATCGTCTAATTACTGATGAGATTAGCAATGTTTAATTACGGATAAGAGATGGGAAGTAATACAGAACTTTTAGGTACGCCAGTATTAATATCCCTAAAGTTCTATATGTCGTCAGATACTTTAACCGCCTGCTTACTACCCCCCAGGTAACTTCGATAAAATGAAATGGTAGACTGAGAGAAACCAATATATGATATAATCGATAACAGCAATGAATGATTTATTGTTTCGAATGCTTTCGAAAAATCTAACAGGACAAGAACGATTAGTTGCCCTCTATTTGTAGCAGTTAAAATATGGTCTATAATTTTCAGAATTGCGGTATTACAGCTATAGTCAGGTCGGAAACCAGACTGTACCGGAGAAAGTATGTGATTTTCATAAACAAAATTATTAAATTTCTGCGAAATTATCTTTTCTTGTATTTTACATAGGACCGGAAGTAAGCTAATTGGTCGAAGGTTTTTAAAAGATGTAGGGTTTGATGTTTTTGGTAATGGGACTACAATTGCACGTTTGAATAAGTCTGGATATATGAATGTTTTCAAAGAGAAATTGACTATATGTGTTAGGAAAGGTAGCAAAAACGGAAGAGTAAGTTTAATAACAAAAATACTCACACCATCAATACCAGTACTAGAGGATACAATTGTGTTAATAGCAGTTAATGTATGTAGGTAAATGATATTGGTGAATTTAGCAATCTATTGTTCTGGTAGAAAGATATCAGAGTATCACAAATAGTCAAATTTGGAACAGAAAAAGGAAATAATCATTTATTTTATTCGAATCCGATAAACTAATTGGTAGGCTAGCAGATTTGTTTGTTTTAGTACCAGTTAATTTTTCCATTTCCTTCCAAACCTTATTTTGATTAACGGTAGAGAATACGTTTTTTTAATAATAAAGTTTTTATCGCGTCGACATTTTGCCGTTACTGAATTTCTGAATGAAGCATAATTATCCCATATTTGCCGATCCTGAAATCGTTTAAAACGTTGTAATTCTGTCTCTTAAAAACATCATATGACGAAGTTCATCGGTAAGCCATGGCGCAGGAGGCTTTGTAAGTTGATATGTTCGGAATGGTGCGTGAATATCTAAAAGCAAAAGCAAATTATAAAGTACAAATTCAATTTTACTATTAATATCATCTAAATGATAGATGATAGCCATGGTATGGCTTGTAAATCGTAATAAAACTGTAGTTGGTCTGTATGTTTGAAATCACCCATTTTTTTAAAACGTGTCCGTTTTTTGTATTTTAATATTCACAAGGGCATACACAATATCATGATCAAGATTTCCATGCATGCTAATTACGCCTGTCTCTATTATTAATTCTTGATTTTTGGTAATAATTAAATCTAAAAGTGTGGATGACGAGGCAGTTATTCTAGTAGGAACTTCTATTGTTTATTTATAGGTCAAAATTATCTAACAGAGTTTGTATTGTAATAGATTCAGGACTTAACATATCGATGTTTAAATCTCCTAATAGAAACAAATAGTCAGTGGTAAGAGATACTATGGACAACGTATTTTCTAATTCGTGCAGAAATGCTTTACGACTCAGAGAAGGCGGCACACCAATTGTCACATTGCAACCACCTATCTTACTCCTAATCCATACAGTTGCTCTATGTTACTCTCTGACATAATTTCTAGGTACGAAATTTTATTCTGAAGATATATTCCAACACCTCCACCTCTACCATTACGATCTCTCCTAATAAGTGAATATCCTTCAATTAAAACTGCTTCAGAAAGAATATCACTTATAGCTATTAAATGGTATTCAGAAACGGAAATCACCTCAATCAGTTCAGAAATATTGTGGGTCAATGAACAAATATTTAAGTGTCCTATTCTGAAGTACATTATATTAATCAAAATAAAGCGAAGATATATAACAAATTACTTAATTTTAAAAATATCACAAAATACATGTAATGTGATATACTTTATATGATTAAATGTAAAATCAAAAATTATTATAATGATAAACGTAACTGGATAACGACAATATGTACAAATTATAGTAAAGAAATTATAATCAGTGTGACAAGGTTTTTAATTTTAAACTTTCGTGCAAATAAATAAATTGAATTCGCTTTCAAAATTACAAAAATGTGTATACGTTGTGGTAACCAAATTACAATAACAGATTCGGTTGTGGGTGAGCTCCTAGATTATAATGGGAGCATTTATGCACGAACGTGCTTAAATTGGTGTCACCAGAGCGACGCGCGTCTCCTATACAGGGTGTCCCACGACGATTAAGACAAGTAATATATCAGAATTGGGCAGTAGTAGATAATTATAATTTTGGGGGTGTAAATTAGAACAAATGTTGCATATTTTCTTGTTATTGTGTTACCCAATGAGGTATTTGTTTTTGGTCACGTGACGTCGCATTCAAAATTATTAATGGGACAACCTGTATATTTGAGCCTTTCTGTGTTCCTCCCGATAAAACAATTCCAACTAACTAGCACACTTGGGGTCTAAAGTGATTAATTCAAGAGCTACAGGTACTTAAAGGATTGGAAGTTAAAAATTCAAATTGAATCCCTGTAATTTTCGGCTACAGATTTAGAAGATTTGCAAAAATACCTCATTGGGTAACACAATAACAAGAAAATATGCAACATTTGTTCTAATTTACACCCCCAAAATTATAATTATCTACTACTGCCCAATTCTGATATATTACTTGTCTTAATCGTCGTGGGACACCATGTATACTCGCGTAGACAAAATGATTGAAATGTCTAAACTAGTAATAAACCGTCGATAATTTGGTTTCTGGAACGCGCAACACAAAACGCCTGGCATAAACCCTGCCCAAGTTGGGCATGGAATGCGTATCAAACATAGGCTATATAACTATACAGGGTGACCTGCGTACAGCGTGCATTAAAAGTTTTTTGACTTGCAGATAAATCAGAAACTTGAAATTTGGTACGCGGCCATAATCAATCATTTTCGTTCTATCTAAAATATTTTCAGACCTTCAGCTATACAGGGGGTGCCAAAAATTGCTGTCAACTTTCTTATTTTACTTATAAACCTATAATTCTTTTTACATGAGTCGATTGCCCATATAATTCAGAGTTTATATAACCTAAATTATGTTGTCTTACCCTTGACCGTTTTTGACATGTCATTTTTTCCCAAAAAATGGTCTTTGTAGTATAATCCCGCAAATCAGTTTAGATTATAAAATTAAATTTATGCAGCAGGCTTACTCCTGATGTCCTACTGGTTGTTCCATTTTGTACCATTTGGGGACAGGCAATTTTTAAATATCACAATCAATAATTAACAAAAAGTCAATTTTTTCAAATGGCACATTTTGCTTTTTTTACATTATTTGAGAGAAAATTGAATTTTTATTGTAGATTGCTTAAGCATTTCTTATACCCAATTCATATCCCTATCGAGTTATTCAATAAAAATCAAGAAATTCCTTCTAGTCAGTTTTTTTTCTTTGGTTTTTCAAGTAAGTAGCTATGTCATGAAAACAAAGAACAATCGTAACTTGTTTAATGAAAAATAATGGATGCTTATTTAATTTTAAAGAACAAATTATTATTAACGAACATTTTTTTTGTATTTAATATTATAAATCTAAGAATAATTTTCTGGAAAAAATTGACTTGGGGTGCCATGTTGAACAAAATAGTGTATGTTGCTGATCAGCTAAAAATTAAGACTTAATGATAACAATCAAGTGACGGACGTGCAGTTTGAAAAATGGGTTGGCACCGATCGCTTCACAATGTCTACTCAGCTGATGTCTTCTGATGATTTTGTCTGACGCTTTCTTTACATTGAAGTCTGATGGCTATATTGCAGAGGAATATGCGTTGTATTTTAAAACTAATTAGTTAATTAGTTAATTAATTAATGAACACG
This sequence comes from Abscondita cerata, assembly GCA_030710515.1. Taxonomy (NCBI): domain Eukaryota; kingdom Metazoa; phylum Arthropoda; class Insecta; order Coleoptera; family Lampyridae; genus Abscondita; species Abscondita cerata. The sequence continues at coordinate 216,530 of JALBCR010004256.1, forward strand.
CAACACTTCTGACATCGGTTTTTTGTTATAGAAATGGAAATGAAATAAAACATGTAGCAACATGTTATGATTTTAGATGACACGAGTATCTTTTACGAAAAGCAATCAATGTGTCAAAAATTATATATGGAACTGACACACTTTAAAAATAGATTTAACTTTGTGAATCTATTTTATTACAAAGAAGATTTAAATGCGGATGCAGATACATTTTCACGCAACGTCTCATGGAAAAGGACCGTGCCATGGTCTTGGGGAAACCTCAACCGTTTAGCAACGCAATCGTAACATCAATGCGAATATACGAGTGGGAAAAAAATAATCTTTAAAATTTTTTAAATAAAATAGGTACACCTCCTTTGTTACAATATTGTCTCATTATGTTATTAATATGACAGCACAACAATTTTACTAAGCATGTTTTTTCGACCTAAGGAAGGCTAGAGTACCACGCGTATGTACTATAATTCATTTATCTCCTAAACTATTGGTGATCCCATTTTGAAACTTCTGGTACATTATAAATATACTTTAACTTTTCAGAATATGCTTCAGATTATTCGGGACACACTACGGTATACAAATATCTCCAGTAAACTAGCACTAAACAGCATTAATAACAATAACTGGGACAAAATAAAATTATACCTACAACACAATTCCTAAAGCAGAATTCTTATACTTAACTTAATTTATATTAGAAAACACTTATATTAAATACAATGACAAAATCTATAAACAAACTTTTGAAGTTATCAAGAGGCACCTCTTCAGAGTATTGACCTTACTCGAATGGAAATCGAAAATGCTCACATTATTACCAACCAAAACATTTCTTTTTATACTAGATATAGATGACATATACTTATAACGACAAACTCTGAACAAATACTAAAAATTACAAATACACTTAACAATTATCACCCTAGGCTTAAATTTATTTTAGAACATGAAAATAATCAGTATATATATAAAATTCTCTTGTCACAGTGTTTGTCTTCGAACTCCTCCAAAACGGCTCAACCGATTTTAATGAAGTTTTGTATATATATATATTCGGTAGGTCTGAGAATAGGTTTTTTATCTATTTTTTATGCTCATAAGTGCAATTGTTTAATAAATATTAATAATTGCATAGTAACAGTCGGCCCGCAAGCCCTGGCCAATGGGAACGCTTCCTACCCAAGCCACGCCAACGTTACTGACGGGAGAAACTGACGAATCTCCTGAAATCTTAATATCTGACTTCCAGAAAAATTGCAACACCTAGAAGTTGTCGAACGATTTTAATGAAATATTCAGGAAACGTCTATTTTCATTAAACAAAGTGATGATTAAAATTTGAATAAAATCTAGCCAGCAGTTTTTGTTTTTTTGTCTGTTGTTTCCATAGCACATAGTAACAATAAATTTGAAGTATTAGACCATTTAGTAACTGTCAAGTTTGCAAATTGTTGTTGTTTCTTCACAATTTCATTCTGAACTTGAAAACAATGCCGAGAGTACGTCAACATCAACATTTTGTCCAATTTAGTGATTTTGAACGTGGCCGTATTATTGGTATGAGAGAGGCCGGACTTTCGCTAAGAGAAATTGCTCGTCGTGTAAACCGAAATGTTTCATCGGTATTGAGATGTTGGTCCAAATGGTCCGAGGAAGGGGTTCAACATCGTCGCCGTGGATCTGGACGTCCTCGAAGGACTACAGATCACGAAGAACGTCGCTTAAGAGTTTTGGCCACAAGAGATAGATTTTCAACAACTCGATCAATTGCAAATGATTGGATGAGAGGTACATGACTTAGGATATCAATGTCATCTGTTTATCGCCGGATAAGATCTTATGGGTTGCGTTCATATCGTCCATTTTTATGTCTTCCTCTTACACCACTTCACCGTCTACGCAGACTAGAGTGGAGCAACGAAAGGGTTAATTGGGCGCAAGAATGGCATCAAATTGTGTTTAGTGACGAGTCCGGATTTTGCTTGTGGGCCCACGATGGTCGTAGGAGGGTCAGACGGATGCGTGGAGAACGTAAAATCCAACATTTTTGTGGAACGCAACACAGCCCTCACTCAAGGAGTTATGATATGGGGTGCAATATGTTATGGTAGCAGATCACCCTTGGTCTTTATTGACGGCAACCTTAACGCAGCTGGTTACATTGCTAATGTGCTACAACCAGTTGGCCTTCCATATCTTCAGGGGCTGCAAAATCCCATTTTCCAGCAGGATAATGCGCGCCCTCATACGGCAAGGGCTACAACACGGTTTTGGAAGAATCTAACATTGCCGTTCTCCCATGGCCTGCTCGGTCGCCTGATTTGTCGCCAATTGAACATGTATGGAATATGATTGGTAGGCGACTGGGTAATTTACCGCACTCTCCAGATAATTTACACGACCTTTAGCAACGGTTTCAAGAAGTTTGGGATGATATACCACAAGCAGCTATAGATCACTTGATTGATAGCATGCCAAGCCGTCTAGATGAGTGCATTACGAATAGTGGCGGAGCAACTAATTATTGAAAATATTTTTTAAGCTTTTCTTCTTTTATTATTAAATTTTAATCATCACTTTGTTTAATGAAAATAGACGTTTCCTGAAAATTTTAGTAAAATCTTCGAACAACTTCTAGGTGTTGCAATTTTTTGGAAGTCAGTATAGTATATAAAAATGAATGTGTGTGTGTTTGTTTGTCCTCGAACTCCTCCTAAACCGTTAGTCCGATTGAAATGAAATTTTACACACTTCTTCAGGTCGATTCACGAACGTTTGATTTACGCAATTGCCCTAGCGGTTTCCGCGGAAATCACAAAAAACCGCGAAATTTACCAGTTTTTAGCCGTTTTTCGTCGCACAGTGGGTGTGTATGTTTCTGAACAGGTCAAAATGTACTGCTAACAATTTTTTTATTTGCCGTAGCGAAGCGCGGTGGGACAGCTAGTAATACCATACATTTTTTAGACCTTACACTACACAGACAACCAAACGGAGGCTTAATGACAAACTGGTAACGTAAAACAGAAAAAACCGACATATTTAAATTTTCTTTCCTCAACACCAATGAAATACAAGACTAGCGTAATTTATTGATTAGTTGACAAAGCCTTAAAATTGTCAGATGGAAAATTTCACCTTTCGCAAATTAACTCTCAAAAAAATAATCATCTCAATAGTAACCTAAACCCTACTAACATCACCAATTCAACAACATATATACTCGGAAATCTTTGATTTATATTTTTAAATAAATCTCGCAGTGTCATTTGCGAAACATTATGAGACACTGCCCACATTCGCAAGTTCATTCTAAATTCCGCATTTTTAAATCCTCGGATGTTTGATCTTGCTCACAATCGTCATCGTCATCGTATTCTGAAGTTATTGATATTTCAGCATTGCCAATGTCCTGTTCTGAATTATCAATTGCAAGAATTGGCGAGCACGATGAATTTCGCTGGATTTCTTCAATGTTTTCATCAATACATTTATTTTTTCAGTTGATTCTAATGACTCATTCCAATCCAGATTGTCAGCACTGCGTAAAATATCTGTAACGCATTTTTTTACTTTTCTTCTAAAAGCACCACTTTTTTTAACTTTATTCCATTGCCTGATAGCTAATAAAGACCCACTAGAAGACATATTAGGTATTTGCTACAGCCACTTAATAACGAGAGTGTGTCATCCGGAAACATAAGAACTGAGTCTGAAATTATATTTTGAAAGAGGAAACTATTTTATAATCGCAATCACTGCAACAATTAAATTGGCTACAACTAAGCTATATTTCATTGTGGTTACATAAAGTGTAATACTTGCACATAATTTTACCAGAATAAAACAATTTTATTTAAATGTATATGCGAGCGTAATATGACCAAATTGTTATTTATTGCTTTTATACAGTAGCTCACTTCTACATTTTAATAACAAAAATACTATATTATTGCATATAAATTATATAGTTGTTTCAAAATAGCACTTACAAAATAGTAAAGAAATATTTTTAAAACATCTTTGAATGAGAGCGTTTTCCTGCAAAAAGCTAAATTATTGCTATGAATGGTCTAATACAACTGTTTTGTAAGAACTAAAAAACTCTAAGAAAACAATTATCTTACTGATATATTACAGTTACGTAGCGTATCTTGAATATAGATATAAAACTTACTTAAAACAATTGCATCTCTTTAGCTAAAATGTCGAATAAGTTAAACTCAAAAACGTTTATAAAATATTTTCATAATCGCTATTTTAGATATTTTATAGTTTCATTATAAACACGTTTTTATGATAAAATTAAAAAATATTTTAGTATCTAAAAGCAAAATGTTTATGTTTGAAATTTTTATATAATATAATTGCTTTTTGAAAGCCACAAAACAATCATAACAAAATAATATTATCGCATAATCAAAATTTTATACAACAACTTTGCTAGTTGGGTACCCAACATATCAAACCAAATTAGAAATCAAAATATAACTACATATGAGAATATTGGATTATCGACGCGAACACCGAGTACATCGGCTCCGTCACAAAGTGAAGCTTGAGTGAGTTAAAAAGTGTGATAGTGTGAGAAAAACAGGAAGTGGTGACACCAAACATTTAGACATTTAGGTCAATTACTTAGAGAACAGGTCAAGTAAGCCAAAAACAATTAATTTAAATACATGTATAAGCACGACAAAAGCAACAGAAAACGTAAAATCAAGCAAAACGCGTATCGTTCGGCACGGGCTAATCACGCAGTGCATTCATAACAATATTAAGGCAACGAAATAATAAATAAAATTCGCGAGATATTTAAAACGAGATCGGCTCAAAGACCAATTTTCGATACCGACAGTAATTATAAAATAAAATATACTACTACTCAAAGCATAAGTAACAATATAAATAAAATTTTAAAACAAAAATTTAGTGGATATAAATGAACGCAAATCAAGGAATAAGAAAAGAAAGAATAGGAAGCGCAGCTTCTTTAGACAAATATATTAAAAAAAGACGTGAGGATAGTGAAAAACAAGAAAAAGAGGATCCTTTTTAAAAAAGCAAAATAGTAAATAGATCACCAACACTTAAACACAAACAACATCTAGAAATTGACAAAATGGAAAGTGCGAGCAATAACGACACAATACAAAAATCTATATAAATTAATACAATCATTACGTAACGAAGTGATAAAAATGAAAAAGGAACTAAAAAACGAGATAAAAGAAATAGTGAAACAGTAACACAATACGGGGAAGAAATAAAGAAAATCAAAGAATAAAAAAAAGAAGAGTAATGGTTGAAAGAGAACAACACACAACAGAAGAAATTGCAAGATATGGAAGAAAAAATTGAAATGATAGAGAAAAAGGAAAAACATAATAATTAAAGGATTAGAGATAAGAAGGGGAGAAGATATTAAAGAACAAGCGACCACTTTCATAAACAACGAACTGGAAATACAGGTTAACATATTAGAAATACACAATTAGGGAAAGATGAACAAAGAACAATACGCCCTAAAGTAGAAACATTTGAAGAAAAACTGGAAATACTGTAAAACAAAAATAAACTGGGAAATAAGAAAATCTACAATGAAAGCGATCTAACCTATCAAGAGAGAAATACAAAAATATAAGAGAAATAGCAAAAAGAAGAAAAAGAAAAAAAGAACAAAAGTAAAATTAGGGTATAATAAATTAATTAAAAATGGAAAGGTTTATGTGTAGGACAAGAAGAAGGAGATGCTCCGCACAAAAAACTAACGAGACGCTCGGAAAAAATAAAGATAGGAAAGAAAGAAACGACCGCGCAACGAAAAGCAATAATGAAGAAAGAATGGACAATGGCAACGAATAGTATAAAAGATATAAAAGAAAAAAGAAATGTCCTTACAACCGATAAAAAAAGAGAAAAATTAGAAGAGAAATCGAGACAAATAAGAAGAAGTAACATGAAGAATTATTATAAAAAAGAAGAAAATACAGAACCGAAGAAAACAGTTTAAAAAAGTAAAAAAGAACACCAGCACTGGAAAATAGGTACATGGAACGTTAGAGGACCTAGAGGAAAAGAAGAAGAATTAGAAGAAGAATTTATAAAAGATGGATTTAGAAGTTCTAACGATAACAGAAACAAAAAAGAAAGAAAAGAAGAATCAAGATTACCAAAAGGAAACATATTGATATATAGCTGAGTAAAAATGGAAGAACATGCAGCCGCAGGAGTAGGATGTATTAATAAAAAAGAAATAGCAGAGAATATTTATAAATGGGAAGGTATATCAAAGAAAATAATGAAAATCACCTTTAATAATATACGGTGAACGTACAAAAGTAATAATAATATATGGACCCAATGAAAATGCTACGACTAAAGAAAAAAATGATTTCTGAAGTGAACTAACACAGAGACAGAAGAAACAGACGGAAAATTAATTGTATTAGGAGATTTCAATGCAAGAATAGAAATAAAAAGAAATAAGAATAGTAGCAGTGTAGGAAATTTTGGAGAAGAAAAACAAAGTAATAATGGAAAGAGAATGATAGAATATTGCGAACTAAATGAAATGATAATAACTAACACATTCTTCCAACACGCAAACATACATAAATTTACAAGAATATCAGAAACTAGACAAGAAAAATCGATCATAGATTACGTATTAATATCAAGAAAGTTCAAAAGAGAAATTTTAGACGTGAGAGTCTACAGAGGAGCAGAAATATTTAGTGACCACCATCTATTAATAGCCAAAATAAAAAGAAAGATAACAAAGAAGAAACAAAAAATAAAAACCAAAAACATAATGACCAACGATAGAAAATATCAAAGCCTAAAAATTTTTAAATCCAGAAATAGCAAGAGAATTCACGCAAGAAGTAACAAAGAAGATAGATGAAAACAAGCAAATATGGAAAGAAATTCAATAGAAGAATCGTGGAGAATATACAAAACAATAATAGGTACTGAGCGTGGCAAAAGAGAAATGTGGAATGATAAAAATAAAGAAGGAAAAAAAACAAACAAGATGGTGGAACAAAAAAATCCAAAAAGAAGTGAAAATTAAAAAGAATGTTGGAAAAGGTATCTTCAAAATGAGAATGCAATGAATTATAGATTGTATAAAGAACAAAGAAAGAAAACAAAAGAAATGGTATTGAAAGCGAAAGAAGAAGCTTGGGAAGAATTTGGAACGAAATTAGAAGAGAAAAGCAGAGATAACAAAAAATTATTCTACTCAACTGAAGAAAAAGAAGAAATAAGCAGAGACGAAAAAATAATAAACGACATAAATACGAATGATGTCATTACACAGGAGGAAGTAGAAGAAGCAATAAAAAAATGAAAATTGGCAAAACAGCAGGACATGACAAAAATAACAACTGAAATGATAAAGAATATAGGAGAAACAGGAACAAAAGCACTTTGTGAAATACTTAATAGATGTTGGAAAGAAGAAACAATACCAGAAGACTGGAAAATCTGAGTAATACAACCAATTAAAAAAAAATGCGACAGAAAAGAATGTAACCACGGAGAAATAATAGAAAGAACTAGAAATGCAACGAAGTCATATTTTAATTTATGCAGAAAAATAATAAGAAAGAAGGAAATATCAAAAAGAACAAAAATTCTTGTCTATAAGATAATCTTCGAACCGAACTGTAGCTGCTTTGTATCAAACAATCTGCGGGCATTGGGCATATAATAGACGTAAACCTTTTGATGGATGAAGAGCTTCGGCTTGAGATACAGTTTGACCACAGACTAAGATATGCTCTACTTCTATCTTATTTGGTGCTAGGAAACGCTGCCTTTTGTTGGTATTTTAAATGAGAACAGTACCTAGAGGACTCGTTAATTTATGGGGGGGAAAATTAAAAACAAACTTGAGATTTCGAAAAAATGGCACATAGAAAAGTTGTTCATCTTGATAAGTTGGATTAGTGGTTAAAATTAATGTACTTATATCTGAGACACCGTGTATAGGTATATTGACAATATCAATGGAGTGGCTGTACAAATTTTCAAGCGGCACTTTCTTTCTTTTCCAAGGAATTTCAATAAAGACGACGAAAATAACAAAAAAAGTGTCTATTTTATTCTAAATGTAAACAAGCACCTAAATAAGATAAATAAGTACGGAATTTTTATTATTTTGTAGTGAGAAAATATAGTAAACATTTAGCTCAGAAATGCAAAATTTGTGGAGCTGTTCCGACACATGTGAATATTCCGATATTGATGCTTCTAGTATCAAGAATCCTTTAGATGGGTTTTCTTATTTTATAAGAAACCAAGTAATTGATTTCATTGTAAAGCAAACTAATACTTACGCTTTGCAACAAATGAATAGTGGCCATACACCAAAATCTCGAGTAAGATCGTGGACCGAAACAAATTCAGACGAAATACGGAAGTTCTTTGGAGTTGTGATCGCAATGGGATTAGTTTCCGTGCCATCAATTAATTTCTACTGGTCATAGGATGAACTATATCATAATATATTCATTTCATCTACATTTACGAGACCGATTTCTACTGCTACTGAAGTTTCTACATTTTTCGGACAATTCTTTTAATGATGGTACTAACAGATTGCACAAGTTAGAGGATTTACTTTCTCTAGTAGTAGTAAACTTTGAAAAATGTTTATATCCTGGTAAAGTTTTGGTTATGGACAAAAGCATGGTCCCATTTAGGGGTAGATTGTATTTTCGTCGATATATTCCCAACAAGAGTCACAGATACGGAATTAAATTATACAAATTATGTACACCAGAAGCGTACACATGCAATATGAAGGTATATACAGGAAAAGGAACCACAAATGAGGGATTAGGGCACGCTCATGCAATTGTTTTTGAATTGATTGAAGGAATAAGACAGAAAGAAGGTAGAATCCTTTATGCAGATAACTATTATTCGAGTATAGGCCTTGCCGAAGACTTGTTCAAAATGAAGATTTTGTATTGTGGTACATTACGGAGTAACCGCAAAGGAATTCCAAAAGAGTTTATGTAACCCATGAAAAAAGGTGAAGGTGCAGGTCTTGAGAAAAACAATGTACCAATAAATAATAAAATGGGTCGACAAACTACCAGTGTTGATGGTTACAACTGATCCTACACATACCAGTACGTTAGTAAGTACTGGTAAAAAAAATAGGAAAGTAGATGCTGTTATGAAACCGAAGTCCATTATTCATTACAATAAAGCTAAAAAGGGAGTTGACGTTAGCGACCAGATGTCGTCTTATCATAGCGTTCTGCGAAAGAGCTTGAAGTGGTACAGAAAAGTGGCATTTGAGGTAATATTTGGAACTGCTGTAGTCAACTCGTGGGTTATTTATAATATGGTGTCCTCTACTAAACTAGGAATTACAGAATTTAGAAAGAAATTGGCAGAAGAATTTGTTGGTTCCAAAACAAAAAGAAGAAACGTTAAAGAAACTGCTAAGAAAAAACACACACATTTGTAAAACCAGAAGGTGCTGGACGTAAAAAGAGAAAAATGTGCAGATGTTGTTATTCAAAACTACGTGAAACATTGAACGCAAAGGAATCAGATAGAAAAGCTCGAAGAGTAATCAGTTTGTCCTGACCAACCAGGTTTTTGCTTGACTGCTTCAACAGTTAACATACCTAATTTTAATGTAACTTACCATTTATAATATAATTTATAATATCTTATATTCTTTTTGTATTTTTCATAAATGTATACAAATCTTTTTTCAATTAAATGTATAACTTAAAAGCTATGGTTGTTTTTTCGTTTTAATTATAAACCGTTGTTGATATCTAAGTCCGATCAGGAATTAAAAAGAAAATACATTTGTTCGTGATATTAAAAAAAAACCATTATTTTTTGAGGAAAGCAATTTCATTATAACGTGTTTTTTCCAGGAAGTTGTAGGTAAACGTTCGATTTGTCTGGAATGGTAGCTGGCATTGTCCATAACAATTACGGAACCCTTTGGTATTACTTCTAACATTTGTTCAAAATATTCCTCAAAAACATCCCCATTCATATCCTCGTGGTAATCACCGGTATTTTTCGATTCAAATAGCAGTAAACCTACCTCTACAAAGCCTTCGTCACTTCCTATATGCGTAATAATTAAGCTGTCGCCCTTTTCCTGAAGGAGGTCTTAAACCTGTAGATAATCCTTCTAAAAAAGCCTGTCGTCCACTGGTTACATTTTTGTCTTGCTACATTTTTCCCACAGTATAACCTTCATTAGCCCTTAATGACCAACCAACTTACTCCACCATAATCTGTTGAGATTTCAATGCTAAAATAGGTCTTAAAGAGGATGAATTTGAAACATGCTTAGGAAGTTTTGGGTCTGAAGGCAGAAACGCGCGAGGAGAAACCATGTTGGGTTTCCTACTGCAACATAACCTGTATCTAATGAACAGCTGCTTCCATAAAAAACGCCAAAGAAGATGGACATGAGAAAGCCCGGACGGTAGAACTCACAACGAGATCGATTTCATTATCACGGACAAATCGTCGATCGTAAAAGATGTTACAGTACTCAACAAATGCAGAACAGGCAGCGACCACCGAATGGTGAGATGCAAGGTGCAAATAAAACTAAGCGTGGAGAGACTAAAACTGGTAAAGAAATCTCCAAAACAATCATGGTCAACACTAGAAGACACCCAGGCCTTCACACCCCATGTTACCAACAGGTTACAAAACAGCGACTACACAGAGACGGAGACCAACAGCTTAAACAGAGTCATAACAGAGACATTAGAGGAAGCACAACGTACGTTTTGCACAAAGTCTGAAAAGGAGGAAAGAATTAGTAAGGCCACAAGAAATCTGATGCGCGAACGAGACGATATGAGAGGTAACGGAAGCCATACCAACACGGAAATAAAAGCAAAGGACAGGGATATCTCAAAAGCCATCAGACGGGACATCAGAAACTATAGAAGCAGGAAAGTCCAGGAAACAATAAAGAACAACAAAAACATGAAAGTACTGCGAAACAGGTTGACCGAAGGCAAAGTTGAAATAACTAAATTAAAAAATAAACAAGAAAGCATCACCTCGAACCGTGACGAGATCCTCCGCATCGTGGAAGACTTCTACAGTGAACTATATAAGAGCCGATCACGGGAACCTCTCAGCAATGATGTATCCACAAGGGAGAGGGGAAAAATAAACCAAGGATCCGAAGAGATGCCAGAAATTATACCATCACAGAAATCAAAGGAGCACTGTCGAAGATGAAAAATAATACAGCACCAGGAGAGGACGGAGTGGTTGCGGAGGCAATAAAATCCGGAGGCCTCCTCCTGTTAAAAAAAATACAATTACTCTTTAACCTTTGTATACAGGAAAGCACCATCCCCGACAAGTGGCACGTGGCAACTACCATATTGCTTCATAAAAAGGGCGATAAAGCGGAATTGGAAAATTATCGTCCCATAACTCTCCTTAGTCATATATGCAAGTTGTTTACCAGAATCTTAACAACAAGACTCGAAAACAAATTTGAACTCTACCAACCCAGCGAACAAGCCGGATTTCGTTCCGGTTTCGGAACAAACGACCATCTGCAAAGTGTGAAGACCCTCATCGAAAAAACTATAGAGTATAATAGACCCCTGGTCCTTCTGTTCATAGATTTCCACAAGGCATTCGACACTATCAAATTGAAAGCTATAATAGATGCTCTGAAGGAATGCCGAATAGATTATAGATACACACAACTAATCTATAATATTTACAAAAACGCTACCATGAAGATTAGATTGCATGAAGCGAGCAACAATATTAACATCGAAAGAGGAGTGAGACAAGGAGACACCATGTCTCCAAAATTATTTATAACCGTTTTGGAGCATGCTTTCAAGGGATTAGACTGGGAAAACAGGGGTATAAACATAGACGGTCGTAAACTGAGTCACCTTCGTTTTGCGGATGATATTGTCCTAACAACCGACAACCAGAGAGAAGCAAAAGAAATGCTGAATGAACTGAGAGAGGCGTGTTCCGGCGTTGGACTGAAGATAAACTTCTCGAAGACAAAGATCATGACAAACCTTGTAATGAGCGAGAAAGATCGATCATACCGACATCGAACTGGTGGAAAAATATATGTATCTAGGTCATGAAATACGAATATCCAGAGATAATCAAACATGCGAATTACAAAGAAGGATCAACCTTGGATGGGCAGCCTATGGTAGACTGAAACATATATTTAAGAGCGACCTTCCCATATGTCAGCAAAGGAAAGTATTTGACCAATGCGTCCTGCCGGTACTCACATATGGAGCAGAGACCCTAACTTTAACAACAACATCCGCCAGAAAGCTGAAGGTGACCCAACGCAAAATGGAGAGATCAATGCTTGGATTGAGTTTACGAGACCATGTTACAAATCAGGATCTTCGCCGAAGAACGGCGGTAACAGACATCATGAGAGAGTAACGTCATTGAAGTGGAAGTGGGCTGGACACGTGGCAAGAATGGAGGATGACAGGTGGACAAAAAGGCTCCTGGAATGGAGACCGCGCGCCGATAAACGGAGTAGAGGAAGACCACCAACGCGTTGGACCGATGACCTGAAGAGAGTGGCAAGCAACTGGATCCAGCAAGGACAGGACAGACAAAAGTGGAGGGCCATGAGGGAGGCCTATGTCCAGCAGTGGACGTTGAAGGCTGATTGATGATGATGATAACCTTCATTTACCCACGTTTCGTCTAAATAATAAATTTTCTTGCCTTCAGAACGTAATTTAGAGATATTTCGTAGGTAATTTCTTTTCCAACATACAATTTCTTCCTTATCAATGAGAGCTGATTTCCTATTCATTTTTCCCAAGAAAAATTCAATTCGTGCAAAACTTGCCTCAACATTGTTCTACTTAAATTGGGTATACCCTCTTCCTCTTTCACAACTGACACAATTTTATTTAATGTGGAGATTTCTTTTTTCAAATAAAGCGAATGCACTATTCTTCTAATTGTACTTTTCACATATTCGGGTATTTCAGTTTTTTTTCTACCATGAGATAAACTAGGCTCACGCACAGAAACTTTGTCTTCACGCAAAAGTCTGAATATTGTTGTTTTTCCAACGCCAGTCATATGTGAACACATATCAACTGTCTCTTGAACGGATTATGGCATTTCAAATAATTGTACACATTGAGCACAATAGTTTTTTCGTTGGCAAAAAGCGCAGACCTCTTCACGCGTTTCCTTGGAATAAATTCAGGACTCGATGCCATTCCAATGAAACTCAATACTGCAGCGTAAGTACACCTTATGATATACCGATATGATATGACAATAATCATTAGTTAGGCTATCGTTATAATTACATACCATATTTCTCCCTTAATTAAAATCTATTAAAGTGTCATTCCAAATACAGTACATACTTTCTAGTTCAATTATTAGTAATTAATTAGTTAAAATTCCTAAAAATGTGATCGATAATGATATTAGCAATTTCTGATAAACAAGGTGATTCACTAGTGGTGGCCAAAAATAAACCCATGTATTATTTGATAAAAATTTTAAATTGGGTTTTTCATATAAAGTTTTTATCAGAAAAGCTTCGTTAAAAAGTTACAGGGTGGTAAACTTAAAAAGAAAATTAATTTTTTAGAATACCAAACTAGTGACTATAATAAACCGAAATGTTTAGACAAACCCATGTGTCAAATTTCAGTTTATTACAGTCAGTAGTTTATACCATTGCATGGAAGTAGGTGGAGGTCAATTTGAACATTTAATAAGATGAAATGTGTCAAAATAATTAATTAATGATGAAAGGTTACACATCTTCTACATTTTTAACCCCCTTTTCGAAAAAGTATCAATACATCGGTACTCCATTGGAATCTGTTAAACATGTTGGTTTATTAATTTGCTTCGTTTCTGGACAGACTTTAGTAAGTATTTTCAGGCAATATTTGCAGCTTCCGCCACTTCCGACGGCGTTAAAAAAAATTATCAGCATTCATTTACTCACCTAATTTGTTTAATTATGTAGAAATTCAAATTTTGTGACAGATTTGCTGTTGATAAGCACGCACTTGATTTGTATCTTTATTGAAATCGTTCATTAATAGAAAAAACAAAATCATTCAATAATATATATTAGTAGTATATTAAAGTACAGGTTAAGTGGCGAGTTTTCGAAAGTACGAGTTGCTAAAATGCCTTCTGAAACGAATTCATTATACTATTTTTTCTATTTTGGGCTTTTCAGATTGATTTTAAAATAAAATTTCGCGAGTTTTTAAATTTAGGGAATTTTGAAGTGTAATTGCTAGGGTGGCAATATTTTCATTAAACTTTGGTTTACATGCTAGTTTAAGTTTAATTAGTACATTTATCATACGTTTCATTAAAAAAAATGAGTGGAAATAAAAATAAGTAGAAAAATAAATCTACTGAACATTAATTATGATTTAAATTAACGCACACCGAATATAACGACAGCTTTAACGTTATCAGTGTTTTACCACCGTTCGGAATAAAAATTGTTCTATTTCTATAAAACAATCCAATTTTCTATAAAAGAACTCATTTGGGTGCTTCTATAGCTCTGTAAGCAACCCAAAATAGAAAAACCAATTTAAACAACGGTCCTACAATACATAACCCGTAATTATGATAAATAATGTAATATGACAAATATTTTAATTATTTGTACGTTTTCGCTTTTCTATTTCAGAAAATTGAAGAAGCTTGGTTTTGTTCCATGCATATATTGTTGGGAGGTGTTCCTTCTTACAATTTTTAAAATAGCAAAAATAAACCACGGTAAATTTAGTAGGCGTTCGGTCTGCTGGTCTGAAAAGCTTTTGTTATACCGTGTGTCCCCGAAAATCTGAAGCATTGTATTTAACATGTGTAGCATAGTATTTTAATTTTAAATTATTCCCGCTCCCGCGAAAACAAAGTGCAGGTATGCGCCGGAGAAAAGCGGAAGACATTGTACTGTTCGAATAGAGAAACACATGTTAAGTTATGTTATGTACTGGTACTGTAGTTAGTTATGTAGTATATATGAGTATATATATATATATATATATATATATATAGCATTTTTCTGTTTCATCTCCTTAAACCCTAAAATTGCCGACCTTCGACTACACATGGGAATTTGAAAAGTCCGATTTGTATGTCCCCAAAGTGTTTTTAGGATATTTTCACTATCAGAACACTTAACAATGTCTACTAGAAAACGTTTTGGGTAATATTTTCTAAAATTTAACCAAACATATTAAAAGTATTTGAAAAATATTTAATAATATTTCAAAACGTACGAGGGTTCAAATCCCAGCCTTTTATCGTTTTTTAGTTGTATTATTAATTTCAAGAACAGCGTTTACTTAAAGGTGAAGAAACATAATTCATAGTTTTACTTTCTTTACTTCAACTGGCAATGGATTTATTAGAATAGATATTCAATTAGAGAGTTTTTTGATACCGTAAAATCAAACGCTGAAATTACGCGAGCTTCTGCGCAGTCCACAGTCTTTCGCGTTTAGCGCGGTTTACAGCAGGTCCACTCACGAAATTTAAAACTTAGACACCACAATTTCTGTAAACAAAAGTTTGAATACATTGTGGAAGCGGGCTTAAGGGTATCATATTTACAATTTTAACAGCAGGTAGTCTCTGCAGGGGTTATCTTATAGAAGGGCTGTAGAATAAATCATTACACTAAGCACGTTTTAGAAAATAGGTAATTTACGTTGCTTACTTTTTTAGTATATTTTATTTGTTTTTATAAATAAACAAAGAATTCGATTTTCCTTACAAATTGAACTAAACTATTTTTCACTCTACACATAATAAATAAATTTAATCGGTCCTTCCTCTCTTCCTCCTCTCTCTTCCCCAACTGCACCTCTTATCAATCCCTTCTTCATTGACTTGCTTTATACCTTGCTTATGACTCTTTTTCTATTTTCTATTATTTCTCTTCTTTTAATTATTTCTTTCATCCACTCTATCCCTTCCCCTCTTTCTCCCAGCAACTCCCTTCGTTCTCTCTCTTCCACTCTCACTTCCTCGCATTCTCTACTTATGTGATATAAGTTCTCCCACGCTTCCCCACACATCCTACACTTTCTATCTATGTCCCTCTCTCCAATATCTGTTTTCCCTTTCTTCATTCCCTACCCTAAACCTCGCTATAATTCTTTTTTTCTTTAATCCAATCCTTCCCTGTTAAATATTTTGGTTTTTCATCTGATCTTATTTCCCAGTAATTTACGTTGTACTTTCCTTCTCTTTATTTTTCCAGCTCTTTCCCCGCGCCTGCAAATCTAAATCCCTTCTTATAATGTCCATTTCTACCGATCTTCCTTCTCTTCTTATTCTTGCTATCTCTTCTCGTGCATACCCCCTCTTTCATAATATAACTTTCTCTCTTCTTCGCCAAATTTTACCCTCTGCATTTCTATTTCCTTCCAACATTCATTTAATATCTCTTTCTCTATCTTACTTTTTATCCCCTCCTCATACCTCATCGCCCTTTTCCCGGTTTGTATCCTTATTTTTTCTAACTTGACTTCGTCCTCTACTATGTATCCTGGTGTTTCTCTTTCTAAACCTAATGTCCATTTCCAATACTTTTCTTGGATCCTTCCAGCTCATACCATTCTTTCCATCCCCATATTTCTGCCCCATATTTCAAAAAAACACTTGTCACCATCTTCTCAAACAGCCATCTTCTTTTCTCTAAATCCTTTCCGAATATTCTTCTCCTATGCCCCACACTTGCCTTACTATCTTGTTTCCTTTCTGTTCTAGCTCTTTTATATGGTCTCTATTGCTATTGTCAGCACTTATAACGTATCCTAGGTATTTGTATTTGTCAATTTTTTCTATTTCTTCTCTCTTCCCCACCACCATTTTATTTTCCTATCCCTTCCTTTTTTTTTTTTTCTTAAACTCCATGATCTTTGTTTTCCCCACATTTGCCTCCAATCCTTTCTTTCTCTAAGTACATTTTTATTCCATTTATAGTCTGTTTCATTTCTTCCTCACTCTTTGCTATTGCCACTATGTCGTCTGCGTACGCCAACACCTTTACTTTTTTCCTTCCCACTACTATCCCCCCCACTTGCTGTTTCTCTAATTCTTCTTCCATGTCTCCTATATAACGCCGCAAATAAACATGGGCTCATTGACATCCTTGTCTCAGTCCCCTTAATGTTTTGAACCCATTCCCCATTTCTCCTTTTACTTTGTCTTACATGTTGTTTCCAAATAACATTCTTCAATTGTCCTACTAATCCTTCACTTATTCCTCTTTTCCCTCATATATCTCCACATACTTTCTCTTCCTACCCTATCAAACGCCGATTTCACATCTATAAAATTGCCCACATTTTACCTCCTTTCTTTTCAATTTGCTTATTGGATTAAATGTTTGAGTATATAGATGTTATCTATCGTACCTCTCCCTTTTCTAAAACCCGCCTGCCAATCTGGTAGTAACCTTTTCTTTCTAATTCTTTTACTAATCTTTTTCTTAAAATTTCCCCATACACTTTATACCCTACATTTAATAAGCTTACTGGTCTGTAACTTTTGGCTCTGTTTTGTTTCCTCCTTTGTATATTGGGCACACTACTGCCTCCTTCCATTGCTTTGGGACTCCTTCTCCTTTCCATATCCTTTCCATCGTCTCCCGCAGTTTTTCCTCATTATTTCTCCTGTATATTTCCACTGCTCTCCCTGAATTCCATCTGTGCCTCCTGCCTTTCCTCTCTTAATTTTTCTGATAGCTTCTTCCATTTCTCTCTTCCTATATCTCCTCTCTCTCTCCATTTATTTTTATGCTCCTCTACTCAATCCCATCTTCTATTCCGCTCAATTGTTCCTTGCAATGCTCCTCCCATTTTTTGCTTCTACTCTTATATCTGCTCTTTTTTCTGTTTTGCATCTTTTTAACAAATCCCCATACTTGCTTTTCATTTATGATTTTTCTGTATCTTTTTCCCACTATCTTCCTGTATTTTCTTTTCTTTTATCACAAACTACCTTGAGGTTCAACTTAACTTTCTAAACTCTTCTACCTCTATTTTGCCTTTTTTCCATTGTCTTCTCCCCTCTTCTCATATCCTTCTTGCCCTCTGACACTCTCCATTCCACCATTCATATCGTTTTCCTAACTCCCGCCCACTCTCTTCTTATACTCTTTAGTCACCGTAGCCTCTTCCATTTTCTCTACTATCATCCTTATTTCGTCCTCTATATCCTCTTTGTCTCTCCCAATTCCTTCAAGTTTTTTTTATACCATTCAATACTTTCTCTTGTCCATATCTTCCTTTTTCCCCCACTGCTGCTCTTTTTCCTCTTTCAAATCTTTTTCTCTCTCCTCCTTCCCCACTATCGTTAGTTCCAATGGTTGATGATCTGACTCCTCTCCTTCTCCTATTCTAAACTCCTGTACGTCCTCCAGCACTTTTCATTTATCACCACGTAGTCAATCACCGACTCTCCCCTACCTCCTATAAACGTGTATTCCCTATTCCTTCTTCTTCCATGTTGCCATTCAACACTGTCCATCCTCTTCCTTACAAAATTCAATCAATTTTTTTTCCTTGCCCATTTATTTTCTTTGTCTTTTGAATTTCTTTTTACTCTCTCCATCTATCATCATTCCACCTTCCTCTCCTATTCTTGGCGTTAAAGTCTCCTCCTATTATTATCTTTTTCTTCCTCTTCCCTTCCTTTAATACATTTCTAATTTTTCTCCCTTGATTTCCTCCATTCTCCTCCCTGTACACCGTAATTACTTCTGTAACTATCACCCTTTCTGTCCTTATATTTGTTTCTATTAGCCCTTCTACATTTTCCGCCGGCTTTTTCCCCACTATTTCCATTCTTTTCTCACCCCTACAATTATTCCTCCTTTGCCCTTCCTCTCTTCTTTTCTTTCCTTTCCTGCGTATTGTATTGTCCATTCAAATTCCTCCGGGCATCCTATCTTTCCATTGTTCCCAATCTTTTTCCTTCTATCCATGTTTCAGTCAACCCAACCATTTTAAATTTTCTTATATACCTCCAAAACCCTCTACCTTTGTTCTTCATACCAGCCACATTCCAAAATAGTATTTTATTTCCGTCCCCCTTTTTCTGCACTCCTGTTCCTTATCTTCTCACCCCCTCCCCTCCCTTATTTTTTTTCTAGTTTTTTGACCTCACTTCTTAATTCTTCCTTCCTTCCATCCCCATCTGTGTCTCCACACCATCAATCCATACCTTCCATATCCCACTTCACTCTCCTGCCTTCTTTTTCCTGTATTCTAGCTTCCTTTCTTATTTCCTCTTGCATTTCTCTTTCTTTCCCTGTTAGATCATCATCTATATACACTTTCGTTCCTCTTAACTTACTCTTTTCTCTCTCATTACTTGGCCTTTTCTCCTCCCAGCTTCCTAACTTCACCACTATCGCACTGTTTCCTTCCCTTTACCTACCATATATGCATCTTTTATCTCCACATTCACTCTTATTTTTCTTTTAATTATTTCCTTTGCTGCTTCCGTAAATTGTTTGACTTATCTTTATAGGCCCTTAATTACTATATTGTTCTCTTCCTTCATTCTCTTTCGTGCCTCTCCATTGCATTTTCCATGCTACTCACTCTATTCTCCAACCTTGCCTTTTCTCTTTGTCCAATCCTTTCTTTCCTGCTCCCATGCTTTTTCTTTTCTTCCATCTCTTCTTTCAGCTTTATTATTTCCCCATTTACATTCTCTCTGAATCCTTCCCACATTTCCTTCCTCATCTCCATTATCACTTCTGTCAGTTTATCCATTTTTATATTTTCCGTTGTATTACATTCGTATTCCATCTCTCTTATTTCTTTCCTGTTCCGGCGTTCTAGGGGGTTTTTGTACTCTTTCTCTTTATCCCTGTCCCTCCAGTTTTTCTCCTCCTTGTTTCTCTCTTTTTCTTTTCAAAATTCTTCTATATTTCTCCCAAGCTTCCTGATCTTTCACGTATATTTCTTTCTTTCCGCTCATTTAGATTTCAATAGCAATACGTAACTGAACAAGTACAATGA